>APFE030498284.1:0-14228 GCA_000404065.3 Pinus taeda | reverse complement strand
TTTACTATCTCAGTTTTCCCATCAGATTGAGGATGATAAGATGAGCTATGAGCTAACTGAGTACCAAGACAAGAAAATAATTATGTCCAAAAATTTGCAGTGAAAATGTGATCTCTGTCACTTACAATAATCTTTGGATTTCCATGTAGCTTTTGAATTGTTTCCATAAATGCAGTAGAAATTGTACTGGCTTTAACTGGATGTGATAATGCACAAAAGTGTGCATACTTGGTAAGTCTATCAACTACCACCATGATGACATTCTTTCCCTCAAACTTGGGTAAACCTGTGATAAAATCCATTGAAACCTCCTCCCAACGTTGGCTTGGAATGGATAAACGTTGTAATAGACCTGGTGTCTTAATTGTTTCAACTTTATTTTGTTGGCAAACCAAATATTTTGCCACAAACTTTTGAATATCTGATTTAAGGCCATCCTAAAAAATTTCCTTCTTAACCGTGTGGTAAGTTTTTAAAAATCCTCAGTGCCCTCCTAAGGGAGAAGTGTGCAATTCCATAAGAATCTTTTGTTTTAGTTGGGAATTCTTACAGAGGTATAAGCAATCCTTGTACCATAACGAATCATTTTGCCAACTAAATGTATCCGACATACTAGAATCTTGTTGTAACTTTTGAATAAGTGCCCACACTTCTTCGTCATTCTTTCATTCCCCCCTTGCTTCATTTATCCAATCTGGTTGGATAATAGAAATGGCACACAACAATGCTTCCACATCCTCATCCTTTCTTGAGAGTGCATCTACCACCATATTTTGCTTCCCTTTTTTGAAGATGATTTCAAAGTCATAACCCAACATCTTTGTGACCCACTTTTGTTGCTCTTCAGAGGATAATCTTTGTTCTAAAAAGTATTTAAGGCTATCATGATCCATTTTTACCTTGAAGTGTCTTCCCATTAGGTAGGGTCACCATTTCTTAAGTGCATGTAGTATTGCCAACATTTCCTTCTCATAAATAGCTTTGTGTAAATAGTTTCCCTTGATTGGATGACTTTTGAAAGCAATGGGTCTTTCAACTTGTGTTAAAACAGTTCCAATTCCATTCCTGAAGCATCACATTCCACAATAAAGCTTTTTGTGAATTCCGGCGTAGCTAACACCAGTGCTTGGAACATTTCCTCTTTAAGATATTCAAAGGCCTTTGTTGCTTCTGGAGTCCACAAAAATGCATCTTTCTTCAATAATGTTGTTAGAAGTGCTACTATTCTCCCATAATTCTTAACAAACTTGTTACAATACCCTGTCAACTTGAGAAATCCTCGTATATGCTTTATGGATGTGGGGATTTTGTTAAGTTTAGGTATGTTCTATGCTAGAGAAATTTATTTCAATTTTCACAGTTAGCTCATTATCTTTTCCAGATTAGCAGTCACATCAACATTAAAGTAAACTGAAGATAGAACATAAATATAAATCACATAAGGCAAGCCAAGACAAGAGGACAAAAGATGTGGCGCTAGCTATGGACAAACCCCACAATGTGGGGAAACCCTTGATCAATTCTTCTTATATGTTCTTCAATGTTCAGCAGAGAAAGAGAAAGAGAGAGATAGTACATTTTCAATAGAAATCAAAACTTTGACTTACCTAGATAAGAGCATAGATCATCTCTAAGAAGATGATACATGAGATCAGTTGAAGACATGCTGCTTCAACTAATTCTCAAAGGTGACTCCACCTATCGTTGTGTTGCATTTCGTCATCATGTTGCACCTCACCGTGCTGCACCATGCTACACCCATCATCATTGTACTACATTATGTGCCATTGCTGCACCATGATGCCTTCCCGGTAGTTCTTGTTGTTCCCTGCAGTTCTGATAGTTTCAGCTGTTCTCGACAGTTCCGATAGTTCCAACAACTCTGATTTTTCTGACTTTTCTTGCAGTTCTGGCTTTTCCAATAGTTTCGGCTTTTTTAGTAGTTCCTGCTTTTTCGGCTTTTCCGGCAGTTCCGGCTTTTCTGGTAGTTCTGGCTTTTCTTGCTTTTCCAGCAGTTTCGACTTTTTTGACTTTTTGGCTTTTCTAGTAGTTCCAGCTTTTTCGGCAATTCCGGCTTTTCCAATAGTTCCAACTTTTCCATCTTTTTTGGCTTTTCTAGTATTTCTAGCTTTTAAGACTTTTCTGACAGTTTCGGCTTTTCCAACAATTCCGACTTTTCTGGCAATTCCGACTTTTTCGGCAATTCTTGCTTTTCTGGCAGTTCCGGCTTTCCAGGCAGTTTCAACTTTTTTGGCTTTTTCGACTGTTCCGACTTTTCTCGCCTTTTCAACAGTTCTAGCTTTTCCGACAGTTCCTGCTTTTTTGGATTTTCCGACATTTTTAGATTTTCTGGCAGTTCTGGATTTTCTATCTTTTTTGTCTTTCTGGATTAGGGCAACATTATCCCTTAGGATCTCTCCTCCTACTAAAACCCAAAGACAAGTAGAGAGAGGAAGAGATCCCAAGTGTGTGCTGAAATGACTTGAAGTCCTCTATATTTATACTACAACGTAGATGATGAATAGGCATGTCTATTAGGCTTTTAAGCCTACTCAAGTTGCTGGTCGATGTGATAATAATTCCATAATCAAAATAAATTCGTAACTCCATGAATACTTATCAGAATCGGATGATCTTTAGATAAATCCTACACCTCTCAATGAGAGGGATCCAATAAAAATATCATAAATAAACTGACCCACATGGAGTTTGGCCCTAGTTGCCAATTTGAACACTCCCTCTCAACTAGGGAGAACTCCATCAGCTGATCCATATGTCCGACTATACTATCTCTGTCATCAGTGCCCTGCACTGCTCTGCTCAGGTCTGTTGTCTCTGCTCATCTCTGCTGGATCTGCTCAGCTTTGATGGCTCTGCTTAGCTCTGGTCAGCTCTTCTAGCTCTGCTCTGCTCTGCTGGCTTTGCTCTGCTCTGCTTAGCTTTGCTGAACCATGAAGAAGAATAATTGATCAAGAATTTCTCATACCATTCTCCACTGACCCAAAGTTAGTCTCATAGTGGGTACCACTGGTCCCAGACTAGTCTCAACCGACCCAAATTCAGTGTCATAGTGGGTACCATTACTACCACTAGTCCCAGACCAATATCATCAGTCTCAGAGTGTGTACCACTAGTCCTAGACTAGTCTCAATCAACACGAAGTTAGCATCATAGTATGTACCATTCTCACTGGTCCTAGACTAGTCTTCCACTGACCCAAATTCAGTCTCAAAGTATGTACCATTGGTCCCAGACCAGTCTCAACCAACCCGAATTCAGCGTCATAGTAGATACAACTCCTACAACTGGTCGTAGACCAGTATCATTGATCCCGAATCAATGAAGGTCATCCTAGCATAGGGAGTATGGTAGATATAGTGATGCGTCCATCTATACTACTATGGTCCCTATCCTCATTTCCCTGCTCATTGATCAGATGAGAGGTACTTCCCATGAGTCGCAGATTACATGGGTAGGATGCCTTGACAGGAGAACTTATCATCCTGCTACACAATCTCCATGGAGAACACATCATCCAAGCCTCACAAGAGAGCTAATCATCCTGCTACATAATCATCATGGAGAACACATCATCTAGACCTCACAGGAGAAATAATCATCCTGTTACATAATCATCATTGAGAACACATCATCTAGACCTCACAGGAGAACTAATCATCATGTTACGTAGTTTCCACAGGAGAACTAATCATCCCAGCCCACAAGAGAACTAATCATCTTGTTCATAGCGCACCACCAGGGGAGGGTGAGTCATCCTGTGGTGGTATGTTGCTCCAATAAGTACCCCAAGCCCCCCAGAGCTCCTAGATCTCAATGCATGCAACATGCAGGACCCTTATATTAAGGTCTCTCAATGACTCCAAGTCATTCGGGAAAGTCACAGATTTGACCTTTCCTCGGGGCTTTGACAAAATGTCTGTGACCTGTACATCAGTATCAATGCAATGGAGCCTCCTCGCTCATCGACTTACCATATCCTAGATAAGGCAGTATCTGATGTCTATTTGCTAGAGTAATCATCGAATACGGGATTCCTCAATAATTGAATCCCACCTTTGGTTGTTAAAGAGAATCACGTGGTATTCATCATGTGTACAAATAGCTGACTTAAGAGCTTCTGCAACCATGAAGCTTCACATGAGATCATACTTGTAGCTATGTATTCAGTCTCAGCGGTGCTTATAGCAACCAATTTCTGCTTCCTGCTCATCCATGATATTGAAGCAGAATCTAAAGAGAACCAACACTAAGAAGTGCTCTAGTGATCCTCCACACTGCCTGCCCACTCAACATTCGAATAATCATGTAGTTTCATATTTCTAGAAGTGTATCTTAATCCATGAGAGATTGTGCCCTGAAGATATCTCAGAATATTCTTGGCACCAATCCAGTGAGGCTCAACCAAATGTGAGCTCACCATGCTAACTAAAAAACATATGTTCAGACAAAATTTCACCAAGAACATCAAGGCGAATGAGTTTATGAAACTCAGAGGAATTTCCCAAATCTGGTCTGACATCACTACCATATAACTTCTTAAAGTTAAGATCCTCGAGGTAGTCACAGGCTTGTAGTTTATCATTCCACATTCGGAATCCAACTCCCTCTTATTTCTGCAAATGAGAGGGTCTACACCTGTCATAAATACGTCGTCCTCATAAGGTGCCGGTATGAGAGGTCTATCATCCACAACCTTCAGGTAATGGTTTGGATCGGTTTCACTCCTAGTGAATCTTAGCTTCATCTCGTAGTTATCAATTCTCTCATACTACGCCTGGGGAGCTTTGATTCAAGCCACAGAGGACTTCTATCCACCTACATACGTGATATTCCTGATCATCAATCTCAAACCCCTCGAGTTGTTCCAAATCTATGGACCTGCTACATGAGGGGAATGGTCCCTTTGTAAGATTTTCCTTCGGTACATCTCAAACATGTACTTTCATGTTCTTTTTGAATTCAAACATCCCTGTCACCATCTGACTTACAGACCTTCGATGCAATGTGTCAATGGACATGGTACCCAGTGGACTTCCTACAACTTGATACAACCCTGAACCTAAAAACATCTTTGAAAATTCTATTTTCAAACACATACCTTTCCATCGATGAGTGCCACCCTGAAACCTTTGACTTCCATTGTTGAAATGGACACCAGGTTCTTCTTGCGATTAGGTACATAAAAGATTCTGTAAATGAATTGAGTTACCCTCATTCAATTGAGGGATAACATTCCCTACACCCTTTCTGGGATAGGTGGCATCGGCTCCAAGTATAATCCAATGATTGTTTCTATCTCTACCAAATTAGAGAGTGCACCCATCTATCCGATGAAGTGCCTTGAAGCACTACAATCAATAAGCTAGATTCCCAAAGAATCTGAAGGAGAGGGCCAATACAAGATAACACTTCTTTATCTTATCGAAAACAACAATTGTTTCTTCATACCTGGGGTTCCTTGCTTTATTTAAAGAGTCAACCATTTCCTTGATGACGTACATTATCTGTCATCCCTTTGATCATTGAAGATGTCAATGGAATGATTGTTAGCTTCATCAAGAGATGTGTCTCTGCCATTCAAACACTCCTTCGCATAATGGCCAAACTTATTGCAACCAAGGCATCTGCCTTTCCTTCCACCCTTAGATCCAAACTTCCTAATGAAGTGATCTTTAAGTAGGCCATCAGAAACTTCCACTGCGTCATTCTAATAATATTATATGCTTCGACTTCACCCTCAGTGAATTTGAAGAGGGATGAGGAATCCACTGATCCTTTTGTCCTTTCCCAACTATCTTTGGTGATTTCTCTTTCACTCTTGCTTAGGCATTGTCTTCACCTCAGCTCTGATACCATGTTAAGTTTAGGTATGTTCTATGTTAGAGCAATTTATTTCAATTTTCACAGTTAGCTCATTATCTTTTCCAGATTAGCAATCACATCAGCATTAAAGTAAACTGCAGATAGAACATAAATATAAATCATAGAAGACAAGTCAAGACAAGAGGACACAAGATGTGGTGATAGCCAGGGATAAACACCACAATGTGGGGAAACCCTTGATCAATTTTTCTTTTATGTTCTTCAAAGTTCAGTAGAGAAAGAGAGAGAGAGAGAGATAGTACATTTTCAATAGAAGTCAGCACTTTGACTTATCTAGATAAGAGCATAGATAATCTCTAAGAAGATGATACATGAGATTAGTTGAAGACATGTTGCTTCAACTGATTCTCCAGTGTGACTCCTTCACCTATCGTTGTGCTGCATTTCGTCATCATGTTGCACCTCACTGCGCTGCACCATGCTACACCCATCATCACTGTACTACATTATGTGCCATGTTGCACCATGTTTCCTTCTCAGCAGTTCCAGTTGTTCCCTGCAGTTTTGAAAGTTTCGGTTGTTCCTGGTAGTTCCTGTAGTTCCAACAATTCCAGCAGTTCCGGCTTTTTTGGCTTTTTCGATAATTCCGGCTTTTTCGGCAGTTCCGGCTTTTTCGGCAGTTCTAGATTTTCCGACAGTTCCGGCTTTTCTGGAAGTTGTGGCTTTTCTGGCTTTTCCAGCAGTTCCAACTTTTCTGACTTTCCTGGATTTTCCGGCAGTTTCAACTTTTTTGGCAGTTCCGGCTTTTCTAGCTTTTTCGTCAGTTCGGGCTTTTCTAGCTTTATTGTCAATTCCAGCTTTTCCAGCTTTTTCGACAGTTCTGACTTTTTTGGCACTTTCAGCTTTTTTGAGAGTTCTAGCTTTTGTGGTAGTTTCGGTTTTTCCAGCAGTTCCGGCTTTTCTTGTTTTTTCGGCAATTTCGAATTTTCTGGATTTTCTTACAGTTCTGGTTTTTCTAGCTTTTTCGATAGTTCCTGCGTTTCTGGCTTTTCTTTCTTTTCCGGCTTTTCTAGCAATTCCAGCTTTTCCGACTTTTCCGGCTTTTTGAATCAGGGCAACATTATCCCTTAGGATCTCTCCTCCTACTAAAACCCAAAGACAAGTAGAGAGAGAAAGGGATCTCAAGTGTGTGTTGAAATGAATTGAAGTCCTCTATATTTATACTAAATTGTAGATGATTAATAGGCATGTCTATTGGGTTTTTGAGCCTACTCAAGTTGCTAGTCAGCTTGATAATAGTTCCATAATCAAAATAAATTCATAAATCCATGAATACTTATCATAATTGAATGATCTTTAGATCAATCCTACACCTCTTGATGAGAGGGATCCAATAAAAATATCAACTGCCATAAATAAGTTGACCCACATGGAGTTTGACCCTAGTTGCCAATTTTAACAATTTTCCATTCCTTAATGGCTTTAATTTTGCTAGGGTCTACCTTAACACCTTCATGAGATATAATATGACCCAGATATTCCACCTCTTGTACTCCAAAGAAACATTTGGAGCTTTTTGCATATAATTTTTTCTCCTCTAATAGTTTGAGCACATTGTCAACATGTTCAACATGATCCTTCCAAGACTTGTTGTAGATTAGTATATCATCAAAAAATATTAACACAAATTTTCTAAGGAATGGTTTGAAAATGGAATTCATCAAACCTTGAAATGTAGAAGGTCCATTGGTAAGGCCAAAAGGAATGACCAAAAATTCATAATGACTCTCATGAGTTCTAAATGCTTTTTTCAGAATGTCTTCAGTCTTCATTCTGATCAAATGATATCCTAAATGAAGATCTAACTTGGTGAAGTAAATTGATCGATGCAATTCATCCAATAATTCATCAATGATAGGAATGGGAAAATTATCTTTAATAGTAAGCTTGTTGAGCTCCCTATAATTCGGACACATGTGCCATGATCCATCCTTCTTGTGCACCAACACTACTGGAGCAGAGAAAGAACTTTGACTAGGCTGAATTATACCAACCTCTAGCATTTCTGCTACCATACGTTCAATTTCACTCTTTTGGGCATAGGGATATCTGTAAGGCCTGATGTTTGGAGGAACAATTCTTGGAATCAAATGAGTAGCATGATCATGATCATGAATAGGTGGGAGACATTTGGGAGTCTCAAATACCTTGGAATGATTGTCCAAGAATTTTTGGAGATCTAGAGAAATAGATGATTTCAATGTGGGAACCTCTAATGAACATAATTGTGCAATTACACCTCGTTGTTCCTTCTTTAAAAGCTTTGTCATACTATTAGAGCTGATTATCTTTCCCAGTTTCCCTACAATACCCCTTAATTCAACTTCCTTTCCTTCCACACAAGATTTCATGAAAAGTTCTTGAAAATTAAAAGCTATTATGCCCAAGGATTGTAGCCATTGGACTCCTAGTACAACATTAGCACCACCCATTGGAATGGAAATCATTGGGCTATTCAATACATATTCTCCCATGGATAGCTTGATATTATGGCACTTTCCAAAGCAATTTATGGTTCATCCACTTGCAACCATCACTTGACACTTTGGTGTTGGATATAGGACGCAATTCAATTCCTTTGCTATCTTACAATGAATAAAATTATGGGCATTTCCCGATCAATCAACCCTTTTTTTTCTTGATATGTCCTTCTATATTGATAGTTTGAGGAGTGGTAATTCTAGCCAATGCATTACAAGATATGGTAGGATTTATTTCTTCTTTATTTAGGGTTTGTTCCTGGAGTATGTCCTCTTCTTTTGGCATTTCTTGTTTCTTTTCTTCCTCCTCTTCAAAATCTATATGGAATAATTTCTTCTCAGCACTCTTATGACCTTTAGTGTATTTGCTATCACAACTGTAACAAAGCCCTTTTTCTCTTTCTTCTTCCAATTTTTGTGGTGTCAACCTTGTAGGTTGTGGAAGGCTAGGGGCAACAACACTTCTGTCTTTATAGTTGTGAGTGGTAGGCTTCCTGGTTGCCATAATTTTTCTTTCCATTTTTCTTGCTAACCTGAATGCCTTCTCCAATGAATCAGGTTTCCAAAGGCAAACCTCATGTTGGATATTATCCTTTAAAGTCCCTATGAACACATCAATCCTATGCTCCTCTGGAATATCTTTTACCCTTATGTTCAATTTTTGGAAGTCCTCAATGTGCTCCATCATTGAACCGTTTTGTTTGAGATTTATCAAGTGGCTAAGAAAGGTGTTTCTTTTTGTATCCTCATAATGTGCTATCATTTCTTCCATAAAATTTGCCCAAGTGACAATTTTTTTATGAGAGCAAAGCCATCAATACCATACAAACTGATTTGGTTGCAAATATAAAGTTGCAATATGTACCTTTTGTGTGTTTTGTACATTATGGAGATCGAAAAATTGCTCAATCTGTAGTATCCATGTTGCAGGATCCTTGCCATCAAACTTCCTCATATCGATTTTTGGAACATGGTGGGTCTTCAATCCAACATTAGAGTCTATGACATAATGAATAACATTTCTTTTGTTCTCATCATGAGTTTCCTTTACTACCCTTTCACCATTAGTAACCATTTCTTGTAGCAACTTATTCAAATTTATCTTCAATTCTTCCATCTTAGAATCCATGCCATCCATCTTAACTTGCATGCCATTCATATTAGCTTACACGCCATTCATCTTGGCTTCAACTACCTTTTGTGAGAGTGAACTTTGTTGTACTTGGTCTTGTAATTTTCATAAATCATGTTACATTTCTTCCTCTTCTTCACGAGTCATGCTAGCGTTTACAGGTTTCTTACTAGGTGTTTCTATTTTCTTTCTTTAGGGCATCAATTAATGCTAATAATTATTCACTATTCCATTTGAATTCCTTCAAACTAATTTTTCAAACCAATCTTATGCAAAATTTAAAGAAAACTACACACTTTTGTTTTTACTTTGTAAGAGCTCGATATTGATTTGTTGTATCTCTGTAACTGCAGATCTGGAATATCTTAAATTGTGTCCTGTAATAGTCCTTTGAGTCCTCTTTCTAACCCCGCAAGTCTGATCAAGATTGGATTCTCCAAGGAAAATTTATGCCAAATATCCCACGGTGACGTGATTATAGACTAGTTCAGTAGAGTGAACTTGTACGAAGTGCCACCTGTCACTGTTTCGACCTTAGTACTTGGAACCCATAAAAAAAAACTACAAGCTGTCCTCTTTCTGAAACTTCTGACGAAATGTCAATCTGATGCTCAGAACAAAAGTTATGATAATTTTCCCCAGGTCACTTGTTTGGAATGTAATTCGGGAGTTTGAAAAAACCCTAACTTCCTCAGATCATATCTCAGAAAATATAGCGAGACAAGCTCTGAAATTCGTACATGAAGTTCAAAATGATTTAGGCTCAAATGTGTTTTTGTTTAAGCTTTTGAAACATCATAGAAATAAAGTTATAGTGAAAATTCCACAATGACCTGTTTGGCACAGTGAAACCCTAGAATCCAAAGCTCTGATACCAAATGTTAGGAAACCAGCTCACAAAAGGATAGAAAAGATAGATCAACGCCTTAGAATTCAGCCTCTTTGAGGGGGAAGCCTCCTTTACATTACACAAATGAACAATTCTTGGATGATACAAATGACTAAAACTCCCTTCCATATATAGGAGTCTAAGAGGTCACAATATAATCAAGGCAACCTAATAGTAATAACATAAGGGCACACCAATAAAAATAGTGGGTTTCTATGGGGCACACTAATAACAATATGGAGATAATAGGGGCACAATAATAACAATAAGGGATACAATGAAAATAGTAATGGGGGAATCACTAGTATTATAGGGACCTAACAAACCAAATCAATTTCAATATCGAGATATTAATATTATGGTTCACAAAACTCACAAACACATATGCAAATAACAACCTCACACAAACTTATGTTGGGCGTGGAATCCCACGAAGGCATGTTTTGGGGCTTAAAGCCCAAGTTTTGACTAAGTCCATTGTAAAGACTCTGCAAATTGTGGGCGCGGAGTGCGAAGTAATAATAGTCATAGCGTTGTCCGCCCTTTTTTTTGTAATGTAATATCAGTTTGAAAGATCTACCCATGGTCTGCGGTGTTGGAAAATGTGCAACAAGAAATGTTAAATTTAGAATGTGCTAAAAATAGACCTGCTAAAAATAGCATGTCTAAAAATAGAAGTTTGGCTAGTGAGGTCATTGGCCACATTGGGTGAGAGGTGAAACTGCTAAAAATAGAAAGTTCTAAAAATACCATTTCTGGGTCCCTTCCTATTTATAGTAGTCCCTTGTCTATCTATAGGAAGTAAAATTAATTTTGGTCTTAACAGCAGTTGGAAATATTAATTAATTAATTCATTTGAGTTAATTAGTTAAGGAAATTCTAATTTGAAGTCTTTGTGAGCATGCACATGAGTTGTCCCATTGATTGGGGAATTTATCCTTAATTTCCTCCACCGATTGAGGGAATAAGTATGAGTTCTATATTGAGAGAATCAGTTGACTTATTTCAAACTAGTCAAGTCCAGTTAGATTATTTTAACAAGTTGTTAAAATAATAAAATATAGTTTGTTAATGCTTGCATGCATGTGACAACTATTATTTTAGATAACTGCGGATTCACTCATGGATAATTGTTGCATGTCAGTTCTATCAGAGACCCAGTTGAGATCAGATGAGAGACAGTGTACTATCAGTTGTATGAATATTTTTCCTATAAAGGAAGCTCATCCATGATGAGGGTTTATCTCCTTCAGGTTTGTGCAGTTAGATCAGAGGTCAGTGAGTGTGTGAAGAGGCCAATTCACACAAGTGGCAACACTGGACCCCAAGGAAATTGCACAAGGAAATAGGAGGCTTGGAGGGCAAAGGAGAAGGTTTGTGAGAAGACTTTGACTGTCTATGAGTAGTAGAGGGATTGTACTGAGAGCTGCATAGCTTCCGAGCTAAGGCTTTGTGTAATCCAGACTATATTTCCACTTGTATGATAATACAGAGATGGGGTTTTAGGCAAGTGCTTTCCCTGGGTAAATTCTTTTGTGTTATGTGTGATTGATTCCTTCTTATCAGTTATATGTGTTCTTATTAATTAAGCTTCCGCTAAATTGTTTGTAGAAGTAGATCAAGTGTTTTGATTTAGTACATTGCATTACCAGGTGATCTACAATGGGAATTTCTACATGGTATCAGATCTAGCTAATTTGTAGAAAAAGTTCTACATGGTATCAGAGCTAGCTAACTTATAGAAAAATTATACAAAAAAATTCTACATGGTATCGGAGCACAGGTGATCAAGGAGAGAACAATATACGGAGAGGAGATTTCAAAGTTTTGAGTTTTGGGCTGAGATTTTGCAGAGCAGATCTAAAAAATTTTGTACAAAATTTTCAGAAATAAATAGCAGATTTGGATT
Organism: Pinus taeda; assembly: GCA_000404065.3. Classification (NCBI taxonomy): domain Eukaryota; kingdom Viridiplantae; phylum Streptophyta; class Pinopsida; order Pinales; family Pinaceae; genus Pinus; species Pinus taeda. Next base: position 1,914 of record APFE030498284.1, on the reverse strand, counting down.
CCTTGCTGAAAAATACAAAAAAAAAAACGGTTGAATTGGACTTTGGATGAGGGAGATATCACTGATTTAAAATCAGCTCTTTTTCTAGAAAATTTCGTGACGGTGGAAAAGTGGAAATAGATTGGTGTGCTAGCCAAGAACTTGTATGCACTTGAGGTACAAGATGCATGCAAAGCCTTGAGGAGCAAGGCAAAAGTTAGATACTTGGTGGTTGAGAGGGAGAGTAAATTACCTCTTACCTCTCAACATGCAGAGCTAGAAGAAGTCTCAGACAATTGTGGAGGAACCACGACTGGTGCAGCAGCTTCAGGAGGTTGTTGAATAGCCACAACAGGGGAAGTTGAGAGGAGATCGAGTAGAGACATCTACTCATGTAGAGACCTCCAGTAGGGGCAAACTTCGAGCCAGGTGGGCAGAGGGATCACATGTAGCCATAGCTCCAGGTAGGAGGTGGGGTGATATAGAGTGATTGTCCCAAGGAGGAGGGGTAGGATCTTTGAGGTACCCAACCTCTTGGATGAGACCTCGCTACATGAACCCCGATGTGGAGTAGCAGAAACTAACTGATTGGCTAGAGACAAATGCGGATGGAGTGGCAGAGAGAGCGATAGTGCAAGGAATCCTAGGACAGCACATAACTAGCAGGTTGCAACAATGCGAGAGGCACAAGTGTTTTGCACAGTGCTAGGTGGCACAGAGAGGTGTGCAATGGTGCAAGATGCATGGAGATGTTACAGTAGTGCAGATGTCAGAGAGGGAGCACTTGTAAGCAACATGTAGAGCTTCAACATCAGAGTATGTTCCTAGCCCAACAGAGTGGTCAGTTGGGAGTGTTTTTGTTCCAAGTGTTGTTGGAGCAAGTGGATCGGGTAGATGTGTTGCATGCAGAACATTCTAGAGTTACAGGATCGGGTTCGAGAGAAAGCCTTTCTTGTTGAGAGGGAGTGTTGAAAAATGTGCAACAAGAAATGTTAAATTTAGAATGTGCTAAAAATAGCAGTTTCGCCAGTGAGCTCATTGGCCACATTGGGTGAGAGGTGAAACTGATAAAAAATAGAAAGTTCTAAAAATAACATTTCTGGGTCCCTTCCTATTTATAGCAGTCCCTAGTCTATCTATAGGAAGTAAAATTAATCTTGGTCTTAACAACAGTTGGAAATATTAATTAATTAATTCAGTTGAGTTAATTAGTTAAGGAAATTCGAATTTGAAGTCTTTGTGAGCATGCACATGAATTGTTCCACTGATTGAGGAATTTACCCTTAATTTCCTCCACTGGTTGAGGGAATAAGTATGAGTTCTATAATGAGAGAATCAGTTGACTTAGTTCTAACTAGTCAAGTCTAGTTAGATTATTTTAACAAGTTGTTAAAATAATAAAATATGGTTTGTTAATGCTTGCATGCATGTGACAACTATTATTTTAGATAACTGAGGATTCACTCATGGATAATTGTTGCATGCCAGTTCTGTCAGAGACCCAGTTGAGATCAGATGTGGGACAATGTACTATCAGATGCTTGACTATTTCTAGTAAGTAGTTTTTGCATGGTTGAGGAACTAGTGTCCTCAATGATTGCGTAGTTGGACCATAGGTTGACTTGGTATGTTTGGAATTAATTGCATATGCTTTTGCTATTATTTCCTAAGCAAACTACACAAGGAAATAGGGATTGAACCATAGGTAAAGTCTTTATATACAAGGCTTGGTTGGCTCATGAGACATATCTTCATATCTTCATAGTTCATTGAGAACTGGATAGCTTGAGAGATGATTCTTTTTGTATTGTGAAGAGGATTTCCACTTGATTGATAATACATGGTTGGTGTTTTATAATGGTGCTTTCCCCTGGATATATCTTGTGTTATGTGTGATTATTTCTCTGATCAGTTATGCATGTTTCTACTTGATGT
>APFE030498278.1:21969-100479 GCA_000404065.3 Pinus taeda | reverse complement strand
TTTCGGTCCATGGTATTGGATCGATGGTTTTTTTGGTCCATGGTATTGGACGTGATGTTTTTTCGGTCCATGGTATTGGATGCTTCGGCATGTATAAATATGTATTGTAACATTGAAAGGAACATAATGAAAAATCAAGCTGGTAGTCCCGGTTTTGGGATCCAGGGGAAAAATCTCTGTGCATATGTGTTTTTATGTGTTATGCTCTCGCATTGTTTATTTTTCTGTGATTTAGAATTCGTATGCAGGTAATTTCTGTACGGGGTTAAAACCTACATCGGATTTATTACCTCATGATGTATGCCATCATGGCTTAATTAAGATATTGCACATACATGAATTGAATAAGCAAATAGAGAAGTTGAGAAGAAGAAATTTGGTGAACCTTGCACCTAGAAGAGAGGAAATTTAGGGCTACAACTAGTGCTGAAACCCTAGTTCTAGAAACAAAGGCATGGGATCCCAGTAATCAAATCCCTGTACATGAAAACAAAAAAAAAACCCTACGACTGAAGAAAAAACTAGGGCTTATAAGAGAAAAACCAAATCAAAACAACAATAGATGCAAACAAAGGAACATACATGGCATATAATAGTAGAGAATAAAAAGGGAAAGCAACCAAAAAAGGGGGCATAGGGCACAAGATGAGAAATAATGTGTATGGTTTATTACTTGAGAAAGCCTCACACTAGAGCTACCAATAAGTTAAGACTAGTCTTTTAAGCACAATTTAACCCTAAACTAAAAGATCCAATAGTCATTGATGAAGAAGAAGATATAAAATATTCCAAAGGTAAGCAAAGAACCACAAAAAGGAGGAAAAAAAATATGTAGAGGCAAAGGAATATGAAACCCTAACACACAGCAAATAAATTAAAGAAAGAGTTGAAAGGATTACCATATCAAGAGAAAACCATGACAAGTTGAGTATGCTTTCTCAAGTTGTTGAAGCCATGGAAGAATAAAAAAAGTTGTGTTTTTGAAGCAATTCCTTAAGCCAAGAATAATGGAAATTTTTTTTGTTGTAAAACACCTTAATTTTGACTAATATCTCATAAAAATGTGTTGAAGATTTTTGACATTTTAGTCATCATACTTTAAGGTCTAATAATGATATTATACAAGATTTTGTGGATTGAATACTCACAAATGATGGTTTTGGTTATAGGTTCAATGAAAAGGAAATGCCTTAAGACAAGGAAGACGTGTGTAAATTAAGTTGCATGACTTGAGGAGGATTTTTGTAGGTTCATTGTATCTCATGGATAGTTATGGGAAGGATCTGTGCGTGGACTAGATGGTGAACAATCCTAGAAATCAGTAAACAGTTCCAGATCCTAAAGTTTAGCATGTGACTCATAAATATGTTTCAAATAATCAAAACCGGTCTTATAATAGTTTGCATAGATATTTTATTTTGGTTTAGAAGCCAAGATAAGGCTCAAATAGATATTATGTTTTGTAAATTATATTGTGATGTTTTTTAATATTTAAGAGTCAAAGTTATAGCATTGGTGGATCTCGAAATTTTATGAAATTTTCCTATATAATGTATCAAAAAGAAGGAAAAAATGTTGGACTCTCAAACAAAAAAGTCTCTTTGCTGTGTGTTTATCAAATTACGTATCTTTTTCAAGTTCCAATATGAATATAATATTATGATAAATGATATAGATATTCTTGTGATGGTGTAATCAGTCTGTTTTCTTCAGTGAAAAAAATGTCAAATTATGTTTTATCTTTTGATGTTAAAATAAGATTATGTGACAGAATTCATTAGTTAATGCTCTGGTTCATATGGTTTAAACATCTACACCCTTTCTTCTAAACCTTTCACAATTCATGTTTCATGCCCTGTTATAATGTATTTTTATCTCCTTCTACTACCATTCAAATGATGTTTGATATGTCTATTATTTTGCATCTACCCTACTGTTACAGGTCAATTTGGGCACATCAACCCTAGCTTCTAGATCTGTACTATTAGGGTCCATTAATCCCTAATTCAGTTGTTTTCATTCCCTAATGAAGTCAACCTACATTATGCTTGCCTCCCAAGAGTTTCCATGATACCATTCATCCAAAAAGTGTCCCTAAGGAGATCATCACAGATAGCCTTTTGTCGGGCTACATTACAATGCAGAGACTACAGTAACTGGGTGCGATTCATCACACCTAGCCTTTGTTTCACCTTTGATGAGAAAGATTTATCGAAATTTTAAAATGAATCCATTGGATCCTTCTGGAAGTTTCCAGATGGATTGAGCTCGCTTTTGGATGAGGAAGAGGATGAATGAACCTTAATCCATTATCCCTTCCTCCATGGAACCACTTCCCAATTTTGGCAAAGCATTCATGAGGGCCATTAATGGATTAACCTCCTCCATTCAGCTATAAATTGACCAAGCATTCAAAGGATGGTCTAGGTTGGATTTCTTGAGCTAAGGAAATGTTGTTTGAATGAGATTAGTAAGAGTATTGTAATGATGTTAAATTTTTTCTTCATAAGGAGAGAAGGGTTTGAAGCTGGAAGGATGACACTAAATCTAGCATGCATCTACATGGGTTGTAATATTTCCTTCTATCAATAAAGAATTCTAAGCTTTTTCCATTCATGTGTTTATATGATGTATATCGCATTCTTGACTCTATGATATGTTTAGTTAAAATATTGTCATTATTGCATGCTTTGATTGGTTTCTGTCTCGGCTTGTGTGCAGGCACTTTCCAAGCGAGTTAAGTACGGAAATTAGTGGCGAAATCGGTCAAAGGAGAGAGGAATCGAGCAAAAGCTATAGGTTGGTACCTTTTTCTTCTTTCTCTTGTCTGTTAACTATAGGAAAAGAAACGAATTACTTTGTCTGTTGTTTCTAGACTAGCTACTAGGTCTAAAGGGTTAGGCGTTTGAAGAAACACTAAATTTGCCCAAAACAAAATGGCGACTCCACTGGGGATCGTTTACCCTTATAGTAGCTAATCAACCTCCTTAGACACTTTGACATACTTTACTTGTTGTAATTTAGCAAATTTGAGGTTAGATGACTCTTGAGTGGCCTCACAGGAATGAGTGCAGTCTAACCTTAGAGACAGTGTGATGCATCGCACTTAGGCCTTCTTTGACCTGCACTGATAAAAAAAGGAATATTTTAATCAGCGCAGTTTTTCCCTTTTTGGCCTGCGCTAATCAATGCAGATTGGCCCTCTTTGACTTGCACTGATCAGTTTTGAAATCATTGAAATCAATGTAGTCTTTAGTGAGATCCAGTGCACTGCAGCATAGTTAGCCCCTCTATGACTTGTGCTAATGAACCTTAGGTTTATTTCCCACCTTTGGATTGAGTTTTTTCCAAAATTATTCTGTTTTCTTGCTTGTTGAATATCAATGATGTCTTATCTCTGAAAGCAGTCTTTTCATCTCCTTAGCCAACCAGCCTTACTTTGATTGGATTGATTAATGTTTCTTTAATGCTTTCTTTTTCATTATCAATCTATAGTCAAATTTAGAATATGGTCAATTGATATTTGTTGAAAGAAATTGTCGTAAAGTCGTCTTTTCCTTCAAAAATTGAATTGTCGTGAATTCTTCATTTATAAAAGATCATTTGATTTATATGTGCATATAGTTTGCCTTTTCGTTGAAAGTGTCGTAAATTTTCATTTCTTTAAAATTGAAAGTGTCGTACAGTCTTCCTTTCCCTTTAAAAGAAATTGTCACAAATCATCATTTTTTATGAAAAGAGTTATGAATCGTTTGTGCATTAGTTTTTCTTATTGCATTATTCACACTAAGAGAAACTGAAAAGAAAAACATGCATTGTGCATATTAAAGTTTGTGAATGCCTGAAAGGAATGGTTTAGGGAATTGCATTAGTTTGTGCTCTTTTTTGTTTGTTCAAAAAGTACTTATATGCTCTATCCCTCATAGCTAGGATTTTCATTGCTGGAATTAAATGGAAAGAGTGCTTCTCATTCTAGTTGCATTCCTAGGAATTTAGGAAAACATCTCGTGGTGAACCTTCAAAGGAAAATTTTAAGAAATATCAACCTAAAATTTACATCAATTAATCTAATAACGCATTGGAACTTAACGAAAAACATCTAGAGGTCTAGGCTAGGGACGTGTTCTGACGTCTTTAAAACTAGTGGTTGTCATTTTCATCAAGGTTGGGTGATTCCTCCTCTCTAATTCGATAAGTACTAGTACGGAATTGTGCTCCCTATACCGTTGAGTATATAATGGGAGACCCCAATAGATTGAAATCCTTTATCCCTAGGAAGCCGAGTCTGCCACCTTACCGATCGCAACGCATCTTACACAACGTTTGGGAAGATTGACTGCTATATGTAAAGTGCTTGGTAATTTCCCTTTCATTTATCACCAAGGTGTATATTATAGTTTTGTGATTTGTTTGGTAAACCCTCTTGTCTAGAATCTCCAGAGCAATCACTTTCATTCCTTTTTGACTCTTTAAAAGTAAAAGGATCATCTAAGCAATTGTCATTTCAGGCTCATTAAACATCACAAGTGACTAGAGTCATCTTTTGCGTTTTCTTGATTCTTTAAAAATGAAAAAGCAAAGTTGTGTTCCAATGTCGTAAAAATTAATTGACCGCGGATAACATCCTCCACGCTTACTCCTTAAGTTGATCTTAGGTTGAAACATATGGAGACAAATCCAAAGTCCACCAATCAAGGAATTCCTTTTCATGGGAATCCTAGTCCTTTTCCTCCTTTCAGAAATATTGGTGCTCCTTATATGGCTACATTGTCCCTTCCAAGATTTACCAATTGGCTTGCCAGTATGATTGTTTTCAACCTCCTTGGTTCAAAACGTTGTGATTTCTCCGTAATAGAGTACACCTCCAATTGGACAAAATCAACCTCCAGTTGATCCTAAAGTTGACCCTTTGCCTTCTTCTTCGGTTTTTTCTTCCTCCCCTTCTTCCTCTTCGCCTGGTGAAAGTATTGGTACTAGTAACCAAGCGGCTAAGAAGAAGAAGCAGGGGAAGAAGAAGAAGAAGAAGCAAATTCAGCAGAGGGGCAACCAAGCAACCATTGCTTTGGATGCAACATCTGATGAGAAACCGCCCGTCAAGTCTCACAAAGTTCGATATCCATGCAAACTTTGTGTGGGAGACCATCTTCTTCGGAGTTGTCCTAATATTCCTCAGATCTTAGAAGAATGGTCATCTTGTTCACATCATCCTGTGTCATCAACTTCTCGAGATCATGTTGGTGACACACCATCAAGTAGTGGTAATAAAGATCATGGAAAAAAGGGTGAAGTTAAGTTTCCATGTAGATTATGTGAAGGGAATCATCCCATTCACCTTTGTCACTATCTGGATGAAGCCAAAAAGGTTTTAGGTAACCATCTTGCTTCACCGCAGTGATTTCCATCTTGTTACAGGAAACTCTCCCTAAATCCTCCACTAGTTGATGAATTGACTGACCAAAACCAACCGTTGGTCGAAACCCCTCTCTCTGAAAGTGAATCCTATGAGTCTATAGCCGACCCAAATCAACAGGTCAAGGTAATAGTTGACTCGATTTCACCTTCAGTCAATCGTACCTTTCCCAAAGAGAGTGAACATGATATCACTCAAGTTCTTTTTGTTTCTTTAGATTCTAATGCGTTTGGGGGTAGTCCTCCTGTTCCATCAAGACAGGAGGAAAATCCTCCCGCTCTCATAACTCAAGGGGTTAATTCTCCCGTTTCTACAGTACCCCCCCCCAAGTAGTCTAGTCACTTCCTTTGATTGGAATCGACTGGCAGGATTCCACCTTCCTTCTTATGTGCCTTTCTAGATCATAGTACAAGTTTGTAATATGATTGTATCTGGCACTATTATAGATGAAGGTGCATCTGTGAGTATCCTTTCCTCAACTGCTTGGCAAGCGCTTGGTTCGCCACTACTTGTGCCAGTTACCCAGAATCTGTTGGGTTTTAACATAGGAATGAGTCAACCATTAGGGATCCTCCCTCAGTTACCCATTACCTTGGGAGAAAAAACCGTTTATCTGAACATGATGGTAGTCCCGGGACCCTTAGATTACAATTTAATTCTTGGGCGCAACTATGTTTATGACATGGGAGCTATTGTTTCAACACTCTTTCGAGTGATTTGTTTTCCACATGAAGGCAGAATTGTCACTATTGACTAGCTTTCATTTCCCAATCCAAATATGGCTCCTAGTCAACCATCTTCCCTAAATGGTCATTTTATACCAATGTTATGATCCCTGCCATGGGTTAATTATGTGGCAACCTGTTCCATACCTACATCAAGTAACGATCAATTTAGTGATGTTGTACAACATGTATTGGGGGCATTGGAACCAGATCTCTCTTTCATGACCTCTTATGAGTTGTGATTAACTTAGAGGATAGTTCATGATCTTGTGTCAACCTCTTTAAAAAATGAAACAAGGAATAAGAGGATAGTTCTTTTATTGTGTCAACCTCGTTAAAAAATGAAATAGGTTCAATGATAGTTCGTTGTCTTGTGCCAACCTTGTTAAAAAAATGAAATTGAGGAATCCAAGGACAGTACTTCGTCTTGTGTCAACCTCGTTAAAAAATGAAACAAGGGTCATTGAGCAGAGTTCCTTGTCTTGTGTCAAGCTCATTAAAAAATGAAACAAGGTCCCAAGTTCTAAATCGAGTCTTTGATTAGATCTCGTAAAATCCCAGTCGAGTATTTCACTTGATCTCATAAATAACCTTCATTCCATCCACCTGATAGCGACGAGTAGTCTACTTAAGTGAATGTAATGAAGCTTGGGGGCATGCACCTAGTGGTAAAGTTAAGTTTCCCTATAGGTTATGTGAAGGGAATCACCCCATTCACCTTTGTCCTTATCTGGACGAAGACAAAAGGTGTTGGATAACCATCCTACTTCGCCGCAATGACTTCCATCTGGTTACAGGAGTCTCTCCTTTTCATCATGCTAGGGCATGTAAACTAATCTCAAGCATAGTTGTTCATTTCAAGCTTGTGTAAAAATGAAATTGAATCTAAGCATAGTTCCTTATGGTTCAAGCTTGTCTAAAAAGGAACCCATTTCCTTTTTTAACCCTTGAGATTTCCATTCTATCAACCTTTTTGTCAGATGAGCCTTGATTGTTTTTATCCCATCGCCACCATCCCTTTGGCCGATCATATGCTTTCACTTGGTTGTTTTATCCTTTTTTGAGGAATAGTTGAAATGAGTGGTCTTATTAGCCAGCCTCTTGACATAAATCAACATGTTTTGAGAAGTTCCAACATCATCGGAACCAGTTGCTACCCTAGACACCACTCGTTCCTCAAAATGGAGTCCCCTTTAAACTCTTTTCAGACTCTCTAAATATGAAAAGATTTTCGAGCACTTGTCTATTCCAGCTCGTTAAAGGATTGAAAATGACATATCTCTTGTATTATTTTACGCTTTTTCAGACTTGAGAGATTATTTTATGAAAAAGAACTTATGGAGTTTCCTTTTGGTTCCTTTTCAGACTCTCTAAATGTGAAAAGTACCGAGTTATATTTGTCATTAAACTCGTTAAAAAATCAAATAGCGACAAACTTGTCCATCTAGACAAGGCTGACTTTCACCTTTGCTAGACTCGTTAAAGCATCAAATAGTGATGGATTCACCCAAAGGGTGAAATTATACAACAAGAATATGTTATCCTCCTCAATCCTGATAAAAACTAAAGAGGTAATGGTCAGAAATGACTAGGGAAAATGGGAAAAAGCTGAGAACACTATAAGGTAGCAGGTTTCTCTTGAGCATGAAACTTTCACCTCATCACCGTGACTATGTGTGTTGGGTCATTCAGCTTGATGGTTATCACACCGTTGGTATATCATACCATCCATTTCTTTGTTTTGGGTCAATGCTACCAATTCACTTCAATGTCGCCGATATGTTCAAGAGAAGTCATTCAGCTCAAAACTTCATCCTTTACAATACTGTAAACCTTCATTTTCATGCCCGCCATTCCTGAACCTTGTGTCATCAGTCGATGTTTCATCTCCAAAATCATTTACCTCGTTTCATGTCGTTGATGTGGGATACATCAAGGCCCTCCTGCGACGAGTCGCTTCTTGTCGACATAAACACATCATCCAAGAAGTTGACTTAGAAAAACCCCTTCAGTACCTTGAGGCTTGCATATATCAATGGCAGGTTTCTTGCTTCCCACGATAGGTTGACATCATTGGGCTTCGACTGGAAGACTTCGTATGGTGTTCGACATCAAATCATTTATTCACACCTTGCGAAATGTACTGCAGTACCTTGAGCGTCAGTATCATTATCGGTGACTCCTCTCGCGTCTGTTAACAACTTACATCATTGGCTGGTAATCAGATGATGTCTCTCTATGTTCGACTTCAAATCATCTATTCACATGGTTAGACTTGTACATCAAGTGAAAGATTGGATGAGAATGAAGACCCCACATCTAGTTTCATCCATCAAGGCTTTGATATATTTTCAAGACTACTATATCAAATGTACAAATGGCCTTACATTCATGGCCATCCATTCATGGGTCTATATCTGTAGATGAATGTATTTGTACATGTAATGAAAGTTTATAAGCTGAGCATGGGTATGTTGTCCTCCAGGTAGTTCGTGAGAAAAAATCAAAGTATCATGATATTTGTATTGTAACTGATGCAGGTCTCCTTCCATTTCGAAACCTTCTCTCCAAATGGTAAAGCATCTCACTCAACATGTTTATTTTTTACTTCATGCTTTAGGGGGCAACTGTTATAGGTCAATTTGGGCACATCAACCCCAGCTTCCAAATCCGTACTATTAGGGTCCATTAATCACTAATTCAGTTGTTTTCATTCCATAATGAATTCAACCTACATCATGATTTCCTCCCAAGAGTTTTCACGATACCATTCATCCAAAAAGTGTCCCTAAGGAGATCATCGTAGGCAACCTTCTATCAGGCTGCATTGCAATGCATAAACTACAGTAATTGGGTGTGATGCATCACACCTAGCCTTTTTTTCACCTATGATGAGTGAGATTCATCGAATTTTTAAAATGAATCCATTGGATTCCTCATCCAGTGGATCCTTCTGGAAGTTCCTAGATGGATTGAGCTCACTTTTGGATGACGAAGAGGATGAGTGAACCTTAATCCATTATCCCTTCCTCCATTGAACCACTTCCCAATTTTGGCAAAGCATTCGTGAGGGCCATTAATGACTTAACCTCCTCCATTCAGCTATAAATTTACCAAGCATTCAAAGGCTAATCTAGGTTGGAATTTCTTGAGCTAAGGAAATGTTGTTTGAATGAGATTAGTAAGAGTATTGTAATGATGTCGAATTGTTGCTTCATAAGGAGATAAGGGTTTGAAGCTAGAAGGATGACACTGAATCAATCATGTATCTACATGGTTTGTAATCTTTCCTTCTATCAATAAATAATTCTAAGATTTTTCCATTCATGTGTTTATATGATTTATATCATATTCTTGATTCTATGATATGTTTAGTTAACAGATCATAATTATTGTATGCTTTGATGGGTTTTTGTCTTGGCTTGTGTGCAGGTAGTTTCCAAGAAAGTTAAGTATGGAATGGAGTGGCAAAATTGTTCAAAAGAGAGATGGATCGAGCAAAAGCTACAGGTTGGTACCTTTGTTCTTCTTTCTCTTATCTGTTAACTACAGGAAAAGAAACGAATTACTCTGTCTATTGTTTCTAGACTAGCTACTAGGTCTAGAGGGTTAGGCATTTGAAGAAACAATAAATTTTCCCAAAACACCTACCTCTATCCATTTCAACTCATACAATCAAGGTATTGGTAATTGAACTTAAAAATTGTTTTGTTGAACCCATTGCCTAATGGATTAATTGATTCATCCCAACCAAACCCTGTTTTAGCACAAAACTACTAAAGATCTAGCCATTGTTTAAAGGCATAGGGAATTGATAAGATTAGTGATTAGGTTGTCAGAGAGAGCCCTCTGTAGATTAAAGGGGCTAGTGTTCAATCTATAACATTGGTTTGAAAAGGTTACCATAGGAATTTTTCTTTCAAAGCCAAGAGGACATTTCTGAGTGATAACAACTTGGCAAACATACTGGGAAACGAAATTACATATTCCCCGGAACTTTTTTTACTGATGATATTTAATTTTTGAGCGAAAACATAAAATTAGATAGCTAGATTGGTTGTTCAATTTGCCCCAGTTACTCCATTTTCAAACAATCCAAAATTCAATACGTCCATGGAAACTCCATTATCCAAATAATTCAGAGTTTAAAATATAGATGCATTTGGCTCATTAATCAAGATGACAAGGTATGTGGCAAAGCTATTGAAGGTTTTAAGGAATATTGGAAATTTTTTATGATGATTAGATTGATGTTTTGGCATTATGACACAGGTTTTATGCTATGACACAGGTGTTGTCCTTGATGGCAACTCACTCAAACGACAGATCACGGTTCAGGCTCTCAAAACGAAAGAAAAAGAGATATACACAAGTTCCTCTTAACCAAGATGTGTATACACGTGGGTTAGACGATCAAAAGGTGCGTATACATATGCACACAATTTCATGCAAGGAAAAGTGCGTACATGTGGGAAAACTTATTTTTGGTCCATGGTATTTAGTCCTTGGTATTTGAACCTATGGTTCTGGACCATGGTATCTCGTCCGAAGTGTTGAACCTAAGTATTGAGTGCATGGTATTGATTCTCTATGGTTTTGGACCATGGTATTGAGTAAGGCCTAAGAATATAAAAGGGGGAAGAGATCATTAGGCAAATGCATTCACTCAAGCATTGGATTTCTTATGAAGAGCGTGATCTAGAATTGGGTTATGGTGCATAGCTGGATCTGAACCAAGGAGGAACCTGAACGTTAAAAGAAGGATAATTTCTATTTTGGATCAAGATCTTAAGGCTTGAATAGTAGTATCTTTATGTGATGTTGATATGTTATATTTGGCGCATGACTGGATCTATAAATCTGATAATCTGGGTATAACTGATGTCTGAATAAGTAAAAAGGGTAAATTATCTTTTATAGATCTATACATAGGTTTGGCATAGTAGAGGCGCGTATACACGCTAGTTCAATAAGTCAAAACTTCATATACATTGGTTGGCCTTAATACATAAGCGTATGCATGCAGGTTCTACATATTTAAGTAGCGTACGTCTCATGAAATATGTTTTAGCTACTTCTGTTTATTGCTGCAGTGTTTCGGGTTCAGGATTGGTTTTTGGTTACTGTTAATGTATTTTGGTTACAACATTCAGAGAAGTAATTGCTTGATTCAGCGAAGAAGATTGGTTGATGCAGATGTATTTGATGTTTGATTATTGTTATTAATGGATCCAATCTGAAAATTTATGAAACGTGGTCCCTGGAAGAAAAGAGAAGGTTGTAGCCTTCTGTAGGTCAGCACCTACGTACTAGTACATCAGCTAGTACAAGAGCTAAGGGGGTTATAGCTCCCTTTGCAGGAGAAGGCTGCGGAAGAACGAGAGAAGGTTGTAGCCTTCTGCAGGTAGAAGCCTGCGTACTGGTATAAGACTACACCAGTACAGAAATATTGTAAAAAGAAGTTTCTTATTAAAAGAAGATAGAGACGAATTGCAACAGGTGGTTTTCATCCACATTGGGTTTGCACCTTATATCTTGTGTCCATGTGTGTGATGATCCGTTCTATTTTAATGCACCTATTTACTGTTCTTATGGTTAATGAAGTTCTGATGCACTGATTAAAGATCAACATTTAATGAATCATAAGTTTACTGATATACGCTGGTTGCCTTAGACACAATACCGTATATACGCAGTTTCCCATAACTAAAGTAGCGTATACAAATCTAATTGTGAAATGAAAAATAATTGATTAGATAATATTGATTCACCCCCCCTCTTAGTATTATTTCCAACAATTGGTATCAGAGAAGGTCCTTTAGAAGAAGCTTGATTGCTTGAAGGAAGATCTATCATCATGAGCAACTACGAAAAAGAGGCATCTATCAGGTCACCAATCTTTGATGGGAGCAACTTCGTCTATTGGAAGGTAAGAATCACAGCCTATCTTCAATCTATTGGTATAGAAGTTTGGGATATCGTGGAAGCAGGATACACATTTCCATCAGCAACTACTATAGATACAATTGGTAAGAAGCAGTATCAAACAAATGCAAAGGCTGTCAATACTCTATTAGCGAGTTTATCTCAATCAGAATTTGTCAAGGTTATGCAGCTCAAAACCGAAAAATAAATATGGGACAAGATCGTTCTAAGCTATGAAGGAGACGATGAGGTAAAACGTGCAAAACTACAATCTCTCAAAATTCAATATGAAAATCTCAGAATGCACAATGATGAAAGTGTGGCTAATTATTTCTTACGTATAGATGAGATTGTTAATTGTATGAAAAACTTGGGTGAAGAGATCAAAGAAGTTACTTTGGTTGAAAAGGTTCTAAGATCTTTGTCTTCAAAGTTTGAATCAAAATTTTCTGCCATAGAAGAAAAGTAGAATCTACAGAACATTATCACGTCACAGTTGCACAAAATCCTAACTACTTTGGAAATGAGAAAAGGGGGACCATCAGATAAGAGAGAAGCCACATTCAAAGCTTCAGGAAAAGGAGATTACAATGAGTCAGGACATATGTCAGAAGGAGAGGAAGAATCAAACTTTGTCAAGAACCTTCAACGGGGTTCTGGAAGATTTAGAGGTAAGCTACCTTTCAAATGTTTTGCTTGTGGAAGAGTCGGTCACTATGTAGCCAAGTGTCCTCATAAGCTTGACAAAGGTAAGGAACCAGTTAGATGGAACAGAAAACATAATGTAAGTAAGAAAAGCTATTATACACATGAAGACAGTGATGGATTTTCAATTAGTGATGAATATGAACAATGTAATGATTATAGAATTTTGATGGCTTTTGAAGATGATGATTTCTTGGATACTATAGATGAAGATGATCTCTATGAAGAAAATTCTAAGCTTAAAATCTTTTTAGAAGAAAAGAGTATGATCATAGATACTCTAAAATTCCAACTTGCTGAAAGGGAAAAACACAATCAAAAAGTTAGAATGTGAAATTGTGGGACTTAGAAAAGATATTGAGAAAACAAAAACTCTTAATCTTAGATTTGCTAAAGGATCTGAAACTTTAAATGAGATTATCAAAGTGCGGCATTCTCCTCTAATCAAGACAGGTCTTGGATATTCTAAAGAAGCATCTCAAGCACAGAAGCCATCCACCTCCAAAAGTTATCTAGATGCAGCAAGGAGAAGTGAACAGGTTGACAATCGACAGCAAAGGCATAAAGCAGATCACCAGTGTAGGAATTTACAGTGTAAGTTCCTCAGATAGAACACCAAAGGACACCGCTCACAAACAGATCATAGATCAATACACCAGTATTTTGACGTGGTTAAAACCCTCAGATAGGGAAACAGTCCACGGCCTGCGCCAAGGTGGCTACTTCAGGCAATTTATTAATAAAATAATGCAAATTTACATAAGCTTCTCTCGTGCATGGTTAACCTACAAATGACCCTCCATGCGCTTTAAATAGAATTCATGGACCAATCGGGTGTCAAGCCACGGATCAAGTGTCGGTAATACCGAGGAGAGAATGAACCGTCGGATCACTACATATCGTGACCGTCGGATTGTAAGTTACAAAATGTTCAACGGTAAAGAAACACACTTTACCTAACTCTATACCTAACTCTATACTAGACCAAGTTGAACTTAACTATTCCTATGTGTCGGAATATCCTAACAGTTCTACTCTCTTTCTTTGAATAGAAAATTGATGCAAGTACAAAGAAGTGAGGTCTATGGTCGTGGATTGCTATAGTGCACAAATCCCCTATTTTCTTTCTTCCTCTCTAATTTCTGTCTACTCGTATATGGAACAAAATGCACTCGAATAGAATGGAACCCCCTTTCCTCCTAGTGGCTTTATAACACAACCTGATAGCATACTAGTGGTTAGGTTTGAGTCCTTCAACTCTTAATTAGAGTTACAATATCGACTTTTATAAAGTATTCTTCATCATGATCATATGGCTAATCCATTTTCCATGAGTAATGGGGGTTGAAAGGGTATCCTCTCAAATTATGGTGGTCAAAATAGGAAGGTTAACTTCAAAGTGACAAATTTTGCATACGAACTCCGATTTAGACAATTCTTGCGTAGTTGGAAATCCCTGTGTAGAATAACAAAAAAATGTGTTGTGTTTGAGTGAAAAATTTTTACCCCCCAAAAAATGTCGTTTGATGCCTCAAACTACTTTTGGAAGGTTTCAGACCCCAATTTGCCAAACTGGGCCCTGCTAGTAAAAATGGTCTTGTGAGATGATTCCTCTAGTTTTTCCAATTTGAAAGCATAAAGATATGTGAAAAACAATACAATTTTCCATTCCAGCTCAATGTGATGATATTCTTGGAGGTACACTTATGTTGCAAGTAATGGATCAACTAATTTTGGTCAGGAGGGATTCCTAGCTTGCAGGAGTTGGGGGTTAAGGTTTGATAGTGAATTTGATGTTAGCTTCTGGTGGTTACCCTAGATAGACCTAGAGAGCATTATGGAGTAGTCCAATCTTGTGACAAGCTAGTGCACAATATGTACTAGCTTAACACATTATTATGCATATGTACTTCATTCTTATGTTAATTTGAAGTGTACATCATTGTTCTAATTTTTTGTACTTGCAGATTTGTATTACAACTTATTTTTCATGGTGATTTAAGTAGTTATTAGTGTTGGTTTTATCATGCTAATTTGATATAATAGTTGGTAGATTTACTTGGAACATGGTTACCGATCAAACGAGAAAATTACCTAGTACTCGTTTTTCTGAGGTAGCAAAAAGTTATCCGATTTTGAAAAGTGGTGATTCAGAATACACATTTTTTTTGGAGCATATTTTTGGCACTTTAAATTTTCTTATGTATCGAGTATGAACATTTTTTTTAAATGTTAGTGATTTTCATGCTAATTTTGAATAGTGTTGAAGCAACATCAACACATTTTTTAGAGGGTTTATTTTTGACACTTTAAATCTTTTTTATGTTTTGAGTATGAACATTTTTTAAAAAATGTTAGTGATTTTCATCTTGATTTTGAAAATTGTTGAGACAACACCAATTTTTTTTTTTGTTTAGAGGGTTTATTTTTTGCACTTTAAATTTTCTAATGTTATTAAGTGTGGATTTTTTTTTTTTTTTTCAAAATGATAGTGATTGCAGTTTAGTAATAAAAACATAAAAATAAAGTAAAAAATGACAAAAAAAACTCAAATAAAAAAAATTACAAATTACTTGTAAAATTAAAATTCAAAAAACAAAATTTAAGAATTGAAAAATAATAAAATTTATAACAATTCTTAAGTTAACAAAAACACATACTAAAAAGAATGAAACTTAAAAAATAAATAAAAAATAATTAAAAATAAAATAAAAAAAAAAGTAAATAAAAGAAAAATTATAAATTAAAATAAATAAATTAAAAACAAAAAAATTAAATAAAATAAACATTGGTTTGTTTTTTTTTGTTTTGTTTTGTTTTGTTTTTGTTTTGTTTTTGTTTTGTTGTTTGTTTGTTTTGTTTTTTGTTTTTTTTTTTTGTTTTTTTTTTCTCTCTCTTTGTAAAAAACAAAAAAAACTCGGCCCACCCTGCCCATGGGTGGTAGGCCAATTTTGGGACCTGGATAGGGTGGGCCGTGGCGATGGGCGGGGAGGCATTGCACATAGCAACCTCCCCACCCACGTCGCCCACGGGTGGGCAGGGCCGATTCCCGGAATTGACTTGCCACTCTTGGGCCGGGTTTTTAATTTTTTACCCTTTTTTTTTAATTTTAATTTTAAATTGTTATTTTATTTTTTTGTTTTAATTTGTTTTTATAACCTTTTTTTAATTATTAAAAAAAACACAACGTTTTTATTTTAGTTTTTTGGGTTAATTTTTTTTTTTCTAAATTATGTTTATGTTTTAATTTCCCTCTTTTATTTTTTTGATATTTTTTATTTTTTGTTTTATATTTTTAATTTTGATTTGTTTTTTACGTTTTTTTTTTGTTTCTTAAATAATTTTTTATTTTAACATGTTTTGTTTTGTTTTTTTTTTTTTTATTATTTGAATTTTGTTTTCTTTTGTATATTCCTTTACTTTCTTTTTGTTTATATTATTTTTCAATATTTTAATTTTTGTTTTCAATATTAGAATTTCTGTTTTTATTTGTATTATTTTTGTTGTTTTTTTTTTCTTTTTAAATAATTTGTTTTCTTTTGTATTTTATTATTATTACTATTTTTTTTTTCAAATATTTGAATTTGTTTTCTTTTGTATTTTTTTGTGTTATAGTATAATTATTATTATTTTTTTAATCAATATTTGAATTTTTGTTTGTTTGTAATTATTTTTTGTGTTTTTTTTTATTGTTGTTGTTTGTTGTTGTTTTTTTTTTGAAAATTTCATTTTTATTTCTCTTTATATATTATTTATTATTTTGGTATTTATTTATTTATTTATTTTTTGCTGCAGGGTCCGTGTCGATACTCATCTAGCAACCCAATCTCATTATGTGTATTTTGATAGTTAATTTTAAAATTTTCGTTATAATGAATAGAGTTTTCCCTCACAATGTGTCAATTTCATGGTTGGTTTTTAAGTTTTCATTACAATGGGTCGAGTTCCCCTACACTATGTGCCAATTTGATGGTTGATTTTTAAATTTTTGTTGCAACGTATTTAGTTGTCTGAGACTAAGATTTAAAATCATTATATATTTAGCATTTAAAAAATAAATTACTTTTGGTATAAAAACTCTTTCATTCAGGTGTTCATTTTAAAGTTTTTTTAGTCATAAATTTTTTCCATAATGACATGCTTGAAATATTTTGAAAACTTAAGGTTTTTTTGTAGTCATAATCTTTGGTTTTAATTGCACGGTTGAAAAATTGTCAAGATTTAAATGTTTTTTTAACTTATGATATTTTATCTTTTTTTTTTGCTAAGTAAGGTTAATCTATTAAGAGAGAAAAAACTATTTACAGAGTGGATCTAGCTGTAAGTGAAAACAGCCTATCTCAACTTGCCAGAGAGCTAGTTCTAAGACTGCCCCAACAGAGGGGAAACCAGGTTGATAGTGCAGGAATTACAAAAAGAAATAGGACATCATTGAACACTTTCCTCAGTTTTCTGAAAAGAGCTAACAAGACAACATAAAACCAGCAATTCATCCTACTGGATGCGCCTACATGGACAAAACAGAGGTGGAACCAGACGTTAGATGAAGTGCCACCTCGCATTGGGAATGATGAGCTCCATGGCAGGTTCCTCCACTATCGGGCAGCTCCAATCTTCGCGGTTGTCCAGCTGAGATTGCTCGCCTTCACCTTCTACCCACTGCGTGTCCTCCTCATTCAACTTGCTCATCTCCTTAGCTGGCGAGGCACACTGAGGCTCTGAATCCTCATGCCTTTTCTGCATAGCCTCCTTCCCTTTCCGCTTGGGCTGACCACCATGCTCAATTTCCTTGTCTTTGCTTACATTCTGTTGGGCTCTGTGTTGACTGGGTTCCGCTTGAAACGTAGCGCCTCCAGAGCAGGGATTCTAGGTGTTCTCAGCCGCTTCCTCAGAGAAGGAGATGGAAATGGTTGCAGTGATGACTGGCTGATTAAGAGTGCTGCGGAAGTGGAAGAGCGTGGTATGGGGGGAGGGATGCTGGGGTAGAGGGAAGGGAGCTGAGCGAAGGCCTGCTCTACCACGTCCGCTCCTGGTGTTGGGGTAGCGAGGATTTTCCGCAGAGGAGGAGGGAGAGCCCGAGGTGCTTCACCTTCTAACCCGCTGACGAGAGCTGCCACCCCTCGAGCCAACCCTTCTGCTTATTAAACGCTGCCGCACCATCATGGGATAAAGAGCAGAGAGAGCGCATAGGTACTCTGAGAGTTGAGAAGATAGCAGATATGGAGCAGGCGGAGGGTGCGACTTAGAAGGCAAGCGAATCCCAACAGCCTCCCATAACCCACCTCCTCCCGACCAACGATGCATATGGAGCTTCTAATCGAGTCCATGGCTGTACACGAATTTAACTTCAACCACCTCTCCTCGTCTTTCCTCCACCATTTCTTCTGCATTAAATGGAGCCGAAGGCCAGCTTGCCCTGAAGCATGCGGAGGTGATGGTCCGTTCCCTGTTTCGACTGTGCATACCTTCTTCCCAATGTGTGAAGCCATGTGATTGCCCCTTCCTTTGTATTAAACACGTCCTTTCCTTAGCCAGGTGGTGCGGGGCTGGCAGGTGTCGTTCAACTTTGCCACACCCCCGTCCCATCTCCCTAATTACCCGTTGAGTCACCTGCCTCTGGGGTATGATATTTTATCTTTAATGCTATGGTTGAAAACAATTACAATTTCAAGGTTTTTTAGAGTCAAGATATTTGATCTTTAACAACATAGATGGAAATTGTTGGAATTATCAAGATTTGAAACATGATATTTTATCTTTAACATCATGTCTGAGAATTGTTGGAATTTTACAATTTTTCAAAGTCCTGATATTTTATCTTTAATCCCATTGCTAAAAAATATCAAATTTGTAACCCAATTTTTTTTGGTTCCTGCATCAACACTTATTTTTTTAAGGGTGTTTTTCTCATCCATTTTGCAAAAAAAAAGTTTTTACTTCTATTTAAAAAAATTGAACATTTACCCTAAAAAAACATCGTTCTGGCTTACAAGATTTTCGTTTTTTGGGTTATTTTTTCATGTTTTTTGGGGTTTTTGGGCTAAAGTACTCGTTTTGAGGTAATAGTTCCTGTTTTCTTGGTAACTATGTTTTGGGTGAATTGACAAGTAAATATAAAATAACAATGCAATATTGTAATTAGATTTGGTTTGTACTTGGGGGAAGGGAAAATTTTAGGGGATAAATTTCGTATATGGGTGAATTTTCCATGATATTTCCCCAAAAAGAGATTTGTCAATTTCCATTAAAAAATTATCTTCCAATATTTTATAGGATAAAACTATTCTACCTTAAAATTTGCCAAAATTTTAGAGATACTATATGAAATCATTAGAAATTTGAATGTTTTCACAAAAAAATTGCCAAATATTTTATAGTTTACATATTAGGGACTAGTATCCTAGAAAATGCTTACCAACATTCCGATTTTCAAAAGGATTTGAAAAGTTATTCCAAATTCATATGCTGGAATGCTTTATTGGCTAGGGGCAGGACCATTTTTCAAGATATTAACCTAGCCAATGGTGGTAGTAGATTGAGCCAAATCCCTTTTGGTCGAGCACTTACGATCTTGACTAGTTCAACTTTTAGAACTCCAGACCTTGGATTTATATGAGGAGCATTAGTTTTCCCACTTCAATGTCCAACCTCATTATGAAGGTGTCCCTTCTCATAGTGAGAAATGGTAGCTCTCCTTCCCACCTAGCTAGTTTCACCAATGGCTTAAAGCTTAAGCTGCTAATGTGTTATGCTATGATGAAGCTTCTAAAAAAACCCAAAGGTGATAGGTGTGTTGGGGGTGGGGTGATTTATAACCCTGGAGGAATAATAGACACAACCTTCTCTTGGAGTATAAGGCACACCTCTAACAACCAAGTAGAGGCCTATGCCTTTCTCCAAGGAATTTGTATAGTGGTCTCACTCCATATGGGAAATCTAATTGCAATAGGGGACTCTAAAACACCATAAGGAACGTGCCTTATGGAGCCTCTCCCCTCAACCCCTATCTAAAGTCATATTCCAATGTATACCATTAAGATTGGAATCCTTCTCGAAGGCGAGTTATTTTTATGTTGTCCACTCCAACAACTTTGCAGCGGATAGATTAGCCGCCCACAAAATAGGGAAACCCACCAAAACCTTGCGAATCAATTCAAGAGTGTTATTCCAATTGATTTATTGATGATGCCACATGGGATTATGCATGTTCATTAGAGGATATCTTGAGTCCCATCAACACCTTGGATGCCATGCATGTTTAAGCGGAAATTTAAAATTTGCATCATAGTGATTGTTGGTTTTCCTTGTCTCCTTGGTATGGGGTGCAATGTTTCATACTCTGTAGTCATAGTGACTTCTTGGTGTATGATTTTGGATCTGATCTCGGTGGATTCTCATGTGCAAAACCCTCCCCTTATGGCATTCAAGTGTCTCCATCAATGCATGCAGAGTTGGGCTTGCTATTTGGAAGCTAATTGGATTTACGGTAAGACCTTTGTAATGGCCTCTAACAAGAGTAAGGTTTCCTAGGAATCTTTCATGGACCCGCATAATTGTAGGAGAATATGTGCAAATTACATGTTAGAGAGTATCGGTTGGAAACTTAGTTAACAATCATGATGGAAATTTTGATTGATCATAGAGTTAATCTCAAATGCATTAAGGAAAAAATGGGCTTCCTTCAGCCTCAAGTGGAAGATTTATAGCTTGATGGTTAGGAAATAAATTTGCATTCATCAAACTATGGTACCGATCCACACACTTTGACGTTGGTCAATTCATTCACACAACCTTGGTCCTCCCTCCCGGATTTGAACATGACAATGTCTCAACTAAACTCTATCGCAACTAATGGGCTATTTCAAGGGAATTTATTTTATTAAAACTACAACCAAGTTAAATTTTGTCTCATTTTGGGGTTTTTTTACTATGTATACATTATTATTCCCTTGGTTTGCTATAGTTAAGTATAATTATAGAATAGATGGTCTAGATCTAGACCAGGATGTTGTTTTGCCTAAAAATCGTGTAACAACACCACTCATTTCTATGTAACTTTGTTGTGTCTCCATGCATAGATTTTGCTTAATATAATTTCTTAGTTACCATTAAGAAAAAATATTAGGCAGTAGTAAGATTCGACAATGTTTCTACACTTTAAGATAAATTTCCATCCTTAAATTTTTTCTTGCTTGGGAATGTGCTCTTATTGGGTGGGAATTATCTCCCAAGTTTGCATATGATTTTGTGTTTGTTTCATTGAGTTTATGAGTGGTTTGGTTTTGTTTCCTTAAATTATTTTTATGTTTTCTATAAATTTGAAATCAATTCAACCCTAGGCCAATAATTTCATTAGGAAACAGACCTAAGAAACCCTAAGGAGGGTTGAAATATGAGTTGGCAAAAATGTTGAGATTTCCTAAGAACACTCAACTCATGGATTCTTAACAAGGTATCAGAGTGGATTGGACAAAGATTTCCTTCTTGTTGATTTGAACATTGGATATTTTAGTTTCCGAATTTGGGAGAGGTTCTTGGTTGGTGAAATATCAATGCGTTTGAAATGAGCCCCTACAGATGTGAAGTGTGGATTGGAATAATATTTCCTTCTTTTGATTTGAGCATTGGATATTTTTGTTTTTGAATTTGGGAAAGGTTATTGGTTGGTGAAATTTAAATGTGTCTAAAATGAGTACCTGCACATGTGAAGGGTTTGTTGGATTGAAATATTGGTTGGTCTTGTGATGAAAGTGTGTCTAAATTTGTAATGATGAATATTTTTCAATCTGTTTGGTTTTGTGGCTCAAGGGTTTATAATAATGCTGACCTTGTTTAGTTCTAGTGATTGCTACAAATCGGAGGGAGCTTCTAGTGTTATTCCTTGGAGGTAGTATTTCTTGTACAACTTGTACATTGTAATTGTTGAGAGATTGATTATTGTTGTGATAACTTGTATGATACTAAGCTAGTGGTGAATATTAGCATGCCATTTTGTGCATTTGTTGTTGAATAAGGTTGTCATTGATGTCAATATGATGTCTAGCATTGTTTAAGTAAACCCTAGGTGTATGGAAGAAGCCCTAACAATCAATGGCATGATCATAATAGGGTTGTCATGTGAAAATTGAAAACTTAAGAATTTATGGGAGTGTGCCTGATGATCATACTTACAATACACTGATTAATGTCTTTTGTACCATATGGTTTTTTGAAGGGTGTCTGTCCAAACATGCATATCTATTGTGCTCTAATAAATGGGTTCTTGAAGAAAGATCGCTGAAGTCTATGCTTATTTTGAGGTAGAGATGAAAAAGTATCATGACCCTTACAAAAATTGAGACAACTAAAGAAAGAGTGAGAGAGGATTTATTTACTATACAAAAAATGCAAGTCTTGGTTCAAATTAACTCACATAGTTCTTTAAAAAAAATTAATTGTTTGAATTTTATAAATATTCTAGGTCGAATCCAACTAATATCAAGTCAACTCCTCCGATGGTTGTGTCCCTTCAAACTATGGTCAAATGAGTATAAATATAAATAATTCTCACCCATTTTCATCACCAATCTCAGTGAAGAATATAGGAAAGATTCAAATCTAAGGCAAGGAGGATGAAGACCATCTAACATTTGGAATTTTTTGGAGAATCCTTTGTACTTTTGTTGTGTTTTCTATTGAAAGAACCATGGGAAAATATCTCTGTTTTTAATTGTAACTTGGGTTCCTTTACAGATCTGTTCCACCTTTCTTTGAAACAAAACTAAAATTTCAGAATTGTGACCATTAGACCTCGACCTAGTCTCTTATAGCATATATCTGTGTCTCAGATCCTAAAGAAAGTTTGGATGTAATTCAAACCTGTGATATAATTCAAATCCGAGGCACTGTAGGTCGGACATGTGATGCTCAGACCTGTGGCATTGTGGCACTGTAATTCGAGCCTATGATCTAATTCAAACCTATGCATAAAATCTCCAACATGTGGACCCGTGGCAATACAATTCAGACCTATATAATCTATTAAATTCAGACATATACTCTCAACAAGCTCAGACTTGTGACACTTGAAATGTGGACTAAATGTTTTAGGCTTGTGGCACTTGATTTTCAAGTTGGCATCCTTTGAGAGCACATTATTAGGCATTATTTGGAGCAACCTAGTAACAATGTTTTGGGAGAGTTGAGGACAAAGTTTTGGGAGTCTTATGGACAATGTTTTGGAATCATTTGAAGACAAAATTGAAGGCACCTTTTTAGCATAATATAGCAGAATAGAAGACCTTGGAGAACAATTTTTGAAGAGCACCTTTAAGCTTCCCTTGGTGATACTTGGTGAGTACCTTAGTGCATACTTTTGAAGGCTTCTATGTAGACCTAAAGAAACTTGTTGAAATACCTCATTGTAGACTTGAAGTAGCTTGTTGGAAGACTTCTTCATAGACCTGAAGAAGCTTATTGGAGACCGTTTTGAAGACAACTTTGGAGTAGGTTCTTGAAGATATTTTGAGGAAGCATTGAAGGTATCCAAGAGTAATATTTGAAGACCATCTAGTAGATGTTCTGTTAGCTGATGACAAGACGACCATGGAGACACTTCCATAGAGCTACATTGAAGTTGAACTTGATAAATCATTGAAGACATCTTGGAGACCATTTGTGAAATAGACCTTTCAAGCAGCCTGTGTTGAAGTTTTTTAGACATCCTTGAAGCATATTGGAGACCACTTGTAGCAGTGTATTGAAGATCATTTGAAGACCTATTGATAAATTATTGAAGCAAATTGAAGAGAATCTGTTGTAGCAACATTGTTGAAGCCCTGATGAAGTAGATTTGAATAGGATTGTTTGTGCAGACATGAAGAGTCTTGGATAGTTGGATTTGATCTTGATGAACTAGAACTTGAAGTATTTTGGAGATTATTTGAGGCATTTGTTGAAGCATATTTTGGAGTTATTTTCAGGACTTGTTGAAGAAGATATTGGAAGTCCTGATTTAGTACTGAAATCCTTTTTAAAGAATTGAAGGAGAGGGTTGGAGCCCTAGAGGATTGGAGTCCTCACACAAGGTTGGAGCCTTGTGGAAAACCAAGTCAAAGTCTAAATTTTCAAGAGGATTGGAGTCCTCAAGTAGACGAAGTTGGAGCTTGGCATAGTACATGTTGGAGCCTAGTTTGAAATCTAAGATTCGAGTCTTCGTCTAGGGTTGGAGCCTTGAAGGAATTATATGTGTTATTGTACAAATTATTGTTGTGAAAGAGGATTTGAGTCCTCATTATTCTTGTTGATAAAATTATTCTTTTGTTGTACATCTTGTGTTTTGTTTTTATTAAGCGATCTTAACTCGTATAATATAATAATTGTAAAATAAATATTGATTGACCCCCCTCTCATTATTTCCAACATTTGTATCGTGTAGAGTTTGTAATTTGTACTTAAACTTGGAGATAGGTTCAAAACCTATGGTGGTGGAATCAAGGATTGATACCAAACTTGCAACTTATGGGGGTTGTTTTCAGTACCAATGATAGGGTTGTTGAATTCTCTTATGATGAGGTAGCGAACCTTGTTATTACTCTTGCTTCAAGATTCTTTCAAAAAGAGGGAGTAAATATTGTTGAGGTTGTTTTTTTAGTTGTTGGACATTTTGAGGTGCACAAGAGGGATGTTCATGTTCATATGTGATGATAAGTTTTGATAAGTTGCTGTTACTTTAACTGTGAGTTGTATTTTAGGTTTGATGTAATGACACATATGAAAAATTTTATCTTGTACTTTTGATAAATTTTATCCACTTTCCTTAGTGTTGTTTGGACATGCGATTATCCTTGTAGGTTTCCTTAAATAACACAATGTGGTGGAAAAATATTTTTGGCCTATGATGTTTCCTTGGAGTTTTGAATAGTCACTATTTATTTCTTCCATGTCTTGAAGTGATTTCAGAATTTGGTAAGAAGTAGTGATTCAGGGTTATGTTCCTTCAATTTCACAAGAGGTAATTGTTCTTTTGGAATCCCTAGTAGAGGGAAATTTGAGATTCATATCTTCAGTTGCAAATTGTTTGGTTGATTGTTTAAAGAGAAGCATACGTTTATGAGTAGTTTTTGCATAGATGATAAGGTGTGTGGACCTATACTTGTGTGAGTGATTTTTATGGATGCTTCCAATGTAGGTATAACATTGATGTCATGATGCTTTATGGAGGCACATCATTTACGAATCAAAATATTTAGAGGGTGATGATTAATATTATGGAATATAATTTTATCATAGAGAGGGAGTATAAAATTTTGGGGTTATTACAAAAGCGTTTTCACCTAGCTGGTGCTAACTCTCTTAGTCCTTTGACATGATCTTCATGGACATATGGACGATTGATTTTAAGTGGTTGCTTAACCTAGGATAGAGTGCTAGCATAACACACTTACGTAGGAGGTTGTTATCCTCTATGGCATGTGTTGGGTAATTTATTTGTTGGTTAAATTACTTAGCATTAAATTATCAATCCAGGTTCCTATATTTGTTTAGTGCACTACACTATATGTGCTCGGAAATCAAATTTCAACTTTAATTGTAAAAGAGGAATTCTAATTTATCAACAACAAGAAATGAATGCTAAGCCTATGCAAGTGAATCAAAATAATGCGATGGAGTGAAAATGAAATTTTAATCTAAAAAGTATTTGAATTTGAAAGAACGCAAATTCAAGAATGAAATGACTATTCTTGAAGGTAGTAAAAGCAAAGGCAATTGTTCTAAACTAATGAAAGGAAGGACAATCTATTCTAGGAAAGAAAATAACTTTTGATCTAATGAAAGAAATACACTTATGCTAATTAAAACATTAAATATAATCTAATGAAACCATTTGAACTTAATTTATCAAAGCATGAAATCTTACTCTATGAAAACATTTGAATTTTAGTCTATGAAAGCATGGAAATCCTTAATCTAGGAAGGCGCGTAAATCTAACATATGAAATATTGTAAATTTAATATATGAAAATGATACAATTAACTATGAAAGCATTGAAGATTGTAAATCAATTCAGAAATTTAGTGTGTGTTCAAAGCTTAGAGTTCATTCATAAATCAAAACCATGATATGCCTATGAATGTAAATGAAATAAGTGTGCAAATAAAAAGCTAAAGAAGTAAATATTTTTGGTATTTTAGATGTAATTTAAGCATTTGATCTGAAAAAGAACATACATGGAATGAGAAACAAAGCATCTAATCAAAAGACTTGAAATAAACCTTGCAGAAAATGAGCATAAAAAAAATAGTCTATCTTGTAGAAATGTAACGTTAAAATACACTTGTACTCATCAGGTGGCCATCCCGAAGTGCACGAGAGGTGGAAAGTTTAGGAAACTATTGTTCAAACACCTTATATCATCATGAAGGCACATCCATATCAAATTATTATATTAACTGAAGTGAACTTCAATAGTATTCATAACATCAAGTATAATCATAGCTAATCCTTAACATTCCAAAACTTAACACACATTTGAATGGTGAAGACACTCCTATTTATACAAAAACTAAGATAACTAATTAATGAATGTAGATCCAAAAATATCTCATAGATCCACATATATCTCCTAAATCCACAACTATATCATGTGGTTACAACCACGTGTTAACATCTCTTCATATACTCTCCCAAATCTCTAAAATATTTGATAAGAGACACTTAAGAAAACTTCCATGATTCTTCTCCAAATGATCTCAATTATTCAAGAGTTTGAAGAGGAAATAAGAATTTGAGATTTAGAGGCCAAATATGACTTTGTCGGAATCTTCAAATACACATACAAACATCACAAAACTCATCCAACTTTTACATACAAGTGAATATATGTTATTTTTCTAATATTTAAACATAAATTCATTCAAAATACTAAAATAAATGCTTTGGAAAATAATAAGTATAAACCCATATATGATCATGAAAACAGTCTTAGTGTAGGATGATGGAGCTGCAAAATATGGTAAATACTGAAGGACAGTGAAAGAAAAGGAACTTTGGAGACCCAACATCATGATGACTAGCCCATTATGAATATAAAATTGGGGAATCAATGGTTTTATTAGGGGAGGTACATACGTAGGAGGATGAGTGTTGGGAACTTATCCCTATGAGCATGGAACTAGGTGAAATACACTTTCAAGGTTGGATAGCCGACTTGAGGATGCATAGATTAAGGAGCATACTTCGTGGATGTTGGTTATAGACCTAGGCATATATGCTGAGAAGCATTGGAGAAAGTAACTACCTTGGCACATAGGTTGAGAAATGTTGGGCATAAGAGGACATGTTGCACAAAACTATAAGAAGAGAAACTCACATTAGGGCACTTGAAGAACAAACCATGATGTAACAGGGGGTGTTGGGCTAACAAATTATTGGATAGTGCACCACCTTAGAGGAGGGGTGTTGGGCCCAAGGGACATCATGCTTGGAGAGAAAACCATGTTGGCATTGAATAAGACTCTAGTATCACACTCATCATTATTGTATTATAGAGTACTCCATGTGGGTTTTCCTTGTTAACTTCATTTTGGGGGTTTCATATGGAACTAGTTTATGTTTTATCTTGGCCTCCTTCACCTATTCTATATAAATGGAGGAGAGAGTTTTTGTCATAGCTCATTACTATTGTGTTCATTATTCTAGTTTTGTAATTATATTGGAGAAGTATTGTAGGGAGTAGGCCTCAAGGTTTTTGATGTAAACACTAGAAGAGAGATGAAGATATATACTAGCACTTGAAGAAGTTATAGGAGTCCTTACTTGTATGATGTAAGATAATTCTAAGGCTTGTGGTTATCTTGGAGAAGAACATGAGAATTGGAATTGAATATTTGAATGCAAGCCTTGGTTATTTTTATTATGCAATCTTTGTATTGTTGTGGAGAAGCCTTGACTTTTGCGTTGATGCAAGAGAGGTAGCACTAGGGTTTTAACACAATGAGAAATAGTTCATTTATTGAGGAATATACAACATAAGGACAATAGTAAAAAAGATCCATAAAGGGAAAATAACATAGAAATGTTTGAATAAAGATTTGATTGAATTAATGCAATGTGACAATGTACTTGTAGTGTTGACTAGACATAATGGTTGATAACTCATTTCCTTCGATTAGGTCATGTCTTTAAGTTAGAGTGTGCCACTTCATTTATTATTATTAGTTATTTTATATATTTATGTTCATTATATTGTTTATCCCTTCAAAGATGATTTGTTCTCAAATCACTTTATGGAAAAGTCAAGTACTTTGGCCTGTTATTGTATTTGTGCAGTTGTGGACCATAGTTGGCCTAGGCAGTCTTTTTCCTCTGGTGGAGTCATAGCGCTAGCTTAGGGGTGACATGTTCCTGAGAGAATATGAGTAATGTGGTTTATGGTTAGGTGGAACATCTAAGGTCTGTAACTAGTTGGTGCTTCATTTATAGGACAAGTGCTTATTGTTATGTTTTTTTTTGATATGATTTTTTATGGATTTATACATGCTACATATTGATAGCAATTCAAAAGGCGCTAATTATACATTGATGTTCCTATAGATAAGAGCATTGCACCATAGAATGCATTAGACACATGAAAAATGTTACAAGAATTTAATTCAAGGGAATTTAAAAAAAAATCAAGTTACATAGGTATTAATATGCCTCAATGGGTGACTAAGGGCCTTACAAAGTGGTATCATAGCCCATGCTACAATTCTAGGCATGGGAAAAAGAGAGTAGGAGAAATAGTTGCAGAGTATGTTTGAAATAATTTACCAAAATATATAAATGGTTCTTTGGATAGGGCCATGGAATTATTTGATTTCATGACTAATGAGATAAGGTCTTAGGGAAATGTATAACAATTCTTCTTATATGGAATTTTCCATCAAGAGTGTTCAACAAGATTCCTAAATGACATATAGATACTTACAATATGGTGGTTTCGAGATAAACACCAAGGATAGTCAGGAGTGTTTATTTTGGGCCTTAATACCTAATCGTATTCCCACAGTAAAAATGAAAGGCACCTATTTAGGTTATGCCCCATTTTAAATTTACGATCATGTGATGTATTAGATCAACAATTGACATTCATTTTGACTAGATAAAGTGCATGATAGCTAATGAGGGATGGGGGTTTGAAATGAAAGGCATAGTTTTAATGGGAAACAATGTGGCACAATCATGTTCATTTCAACCTCCTTAGGAAGTATTTAAAAACCATTTTATCACCCCCTTGAAATGAATGTGAGACCGAAAAGTGGCAGGATATGTGAGCAAGTTATGTAGTTGGGTCCATTGCAAGTGGAGAATGTGTTAAAGAAACCCAATATGCAGGAACATGTATGTAAGTAATTGTATATAAGTAATTTTTTTATTGAATAAGAACTAAATTGAATTAGTGATTACACACCTTCATGGGCGTTTGCTTATATAGGCATGGACTGGCCATGAAGGATTAATGGTCACGTCTTTTGACTTTGGCCCTTCATAATCAATGTATTTATTAATAAATAAATAAATACTTTATTATATATATATATATATATATATATATTATATATATATATATATATATAATTTTATTCATAACATTTCTACCCTCTTAGAGATGCTTTGTCCCCAAAGCATACACATGACTTTCTCTAGTTCGAACATGTTGTTATGGAATGACATCTATTTTCTTTTATGTATGTGAATTTGTTTGCACCTTGTGTGCTGGTGAAGTTCTTATATGTATTTGCACCTTCCTTGAAGTTGGGAGTGTCAACACTATATAATTTATATTGTTGACATTTCCAATTAAACTCCATGAACTATTCTTCAAGGTTTGTAGTGTAGTTTCCCAACTGCATTAACCATTCAACACCTAGCACAATATCCATATCTTTGAGCCTTAAGGCATACAATTCTATTTGTATTTATAATTCTTGTATCTGGATTGAAACCTTATGACATTCTCGCTATTTCTTCGAACTTTTGCCTGGTAGCGATGGTCATGGTTAGGTCCTTAATTGTGAACATGCAAAGATTATTTTTTTTAGCAAATTCAATGTTTATACAATTATGAATACTTCAAAATATACAAGTATATTGACATTTCTGCCACTTATGATCCCTTTAAACTTCAGGGTTTTAGGGAATAATATCCTTGTCATGTTGGTTGGTGGTGTTGTAAACTTAGTGTTATTTCTTCTTGAAGACTAGGTTCTCTACTTTCGAAGGTGAGCTGGAATGTATTTTACAGTTGCTTGTTTATATATATATATAATTTTATTTTATTCATAACATTGCCACCCTCTTAGAGATGCTTTGTCCCCAAAGCATACACATGACTTTCTCTAGTTCGAACATGTTGTTATGGAATGACATCTATTTTCTTTTATGTATGTGAATTTGTTTGCACCTTGTGTGCTGGTGAAGTTCTTGTATGTATTTGCACCTTCCTTGAAGTTGGGAGTGTCAACACCATATAATTTATATTGTTGACATTTCCAATTAAACTCCATGAACTATTCTTCAAGGTTTGTAGCGTAGTTTCCCAACTGCATTAACCATTCAACACCTAGCACAATATCCATATATTTGAGCCTTAAGGCATACAATTCTATTTGTAGTGATAATTCTTGTATCTGGATTCAAACCTTATGACATTCTCCCTATTTCTTCAAACTTTTGCCTGGTAGCGACGGTGATGGTTAGGTCCTTAATTGTGAACATGCAAAGATTATTTTTTTTAGCAAATTCAATGTTTATACAATTATGAATACTTCAAAATATACAAGTATATTGACATTTCTGCCACTTATGATCCCTTTAAACTTCAGGGTTTTAGGGAATAATATCCTTGTCATGTTGGTTGGTGATGTTGTAAACTTAGTGTTATTTCTTCTTGAAGACTAGGTTCTCTACTTTCGAAGGTGAGGTGGAATGTATTTTGCAGTTGCTTGTTTTTGATCCTTTGAAAATTTGCTTTCTTCACATGAGATTGCAACTAATGCTGCTTGTTCTGATGTTTCCTTAGGGTCTGAATCTGCATTATGCGTTATAGTGATTTCTTCATTAGGTTCTTGTACTTTAGCTTGCCTTCCATCTACTATTTTATAGTAGCGTAATTTCACATTTATGTCCCGGTGTCCAATTTTGTCCACACTTACGACACTTGTTTTTCTTCTTTATCACTTTCTCTGACTCATTATTTGAAGTTTCCGACTCTTTCTCAACTTCATAAGTATATAATTCCTTGTTAAGGCATCTGTGTCTCGACGACCATTTATATCCACAATATCTGCATTTGTTTTTCTCTTTCTTATCTAAGTATTGTTGTTTGTTTTCATCTTCCTTTGATTAACGATGGCTTGTTGAACTTATTTTTTTGTTTAATAAGCCTGGTTGCATGCCTAGATTCATCAATAGTATGGGGCTTGAATAGTTTCAGGTTAGCACGAATGTAGTCTTTTAGTCCACAAATATACATCTTCAATAATTGATCTTCAGTAAATCCATTGTGTTGTATCGCCAAGACTTCCCATTCATTGGTATAATCAATAATAGAATCTATCTGTTCGAGATGTATAATTATGTTATACAGGTCGTCCTTGTCTTCGTCATGAAATCTCATTAATAGTGATGTAGTGAATCCTTGCCAGTGAAAAGAATAAATGCCACACCTTTTCATCCACCAGAGAAACCAATCATATGCTTTTCCTTCTAAAGTATTGGATGCGGTCATTACCTTCGCTCTTTCACCTAATGGTGGATTTTCTCCAAAAGTTCTGTCCATTTTGTTGACCTAGACAATTTCTCCTCTATGGTCTTTTCCATCATATTTTGGTAATTCATTTTTAATTTGTTGATGGTTCCTTTTTGGAATTCTGGTATGGTATTGGCTGCTTGAAAAATATATTTTGGGTTGCTCTAGTTTCTCAAGTTCACTTGATTTTAGTGGAATATTCATAAGATTCTAATATGGAGAAGACTGCAACATTAATGTTTCCACCTTCTCTATTAATTTATTAAAATTTTCACCATGTTCATTAATTTTTTTTTGTAGTCTCATCAATTTTTAAGTCTTTCTGTAGTATTTTCTCCATCAGCGTTGTCATCTTCTTTTTCTTTCATTAAATTATGTTTGCGCTTTTTCCAAGTTACCGAAATGATACCACACACTATTAACTTCGTCTCTATAGCGGTTAACATTGGCTTGTAACTCCTCGTTGCTCACCATTTTGTTCTTATTTTTCCTGGCGGAACCCACTTTTTTTTTTCTTTATATATATATTAATAATTATTAATTCAAACTATGTATGGTAATTAAAATTTATAGCAAAGTTAAAATTTTGTAAGTATATAATACGATAATGGAAAAAGACGACAGGCGATGTAAACTACAACGATGGCAGGGAAAAAAATGATGAAGAGTTCGAAGCTAAGAAAAGGGTGCCTCGAGGTTTGGTTGTTGGAAAAGAGGGCGACTCAGAACAGGGCTATGAGTATTGACGACAGTTGGCCACAACGAGCAAGAGAAACAATGTGAAGTGTGGCAGTTCTGTTTGGACAACAAGTGTGAATGGTCGAGTTTGAAGAAATCAACGACTTAGAGCAGTGAAATGTTGTAGAGTATGGTGGTTTTGTTGGACAGAGTGTGCAGGTGTTTCAACAGGGAAAAGGTGATGATGTTTGGTAGAGGGTGCATCGGGAGTTATTAGAGATATGATGGTAAGAGAACAACGGTTTGACGATTAACCGATATTGGTGAGGAGACAGGCGTTGTTGGACAAGGGATGAAACAAGGAAGGCAACGATTATGCATAGGAAGGTGGAAACGTTGGTAGGAGCATGACACAGCAAAACTGATGAGAGACCGACAGTGGAAATGGGTACAAATAGACTATGCAGTGGAGCAGTTTTGGCCAGAGGATCAAGAGGCTCTGATAACACTATTAAAGATAAACCCAATATGTAGGAACATGTATGTAAGTAATTGTATATAAGTAATTCTTTTATTGAATAAGAACTTAATTGAATTGGTGATTACATGCTTCATGGTAGTTTGCCTATATAGGCAATGACTAGCCACAAAGGATTAATGGTCTCATCTTTTGACTTCGACCCTTCATAATCAATGCCTTTATTAATAATAAATAATTAGTTATATATATATATATATATATATATATATATATATATATTATTTTATTTTTTTTTTTCCACTGTGGAAAAATCGTAATTTTTCATTAAAAGTAGAAAAATTACATGTTTTAGATGCTTTTGCATATGCAGTATGTTCTTCTCCGACATGTGGAGAGATGTATATCTGTTATGTCTAGTTCAAAAGATAATAAAAAATGAATCATCTCGCAGGATGTTCCCTATAAAAACTATCTGTTATATGTATGTAAATAAAAACATATTGCTGCACAGGGCATCGTGTATGATCTGTTCAAAAGCTATGCACATTGTTCAAAAAATATCAAAAAGCTGTAAATATATCTCAGGGGCTAACCGCCCTATGGTAGTATGCATCAATATATGGTCGATGATAGTACTGATAGTAATCTGCGCCTTGCTGCTCCTGTATCAACCACTCACCTCTGGGAAGTGACGTGGCCTCCTTGGAAAGCTGATCAGTGCTGCTGTTGTGTTCCCTGTAGATGTGTTGACAAGAGATGTCAATAAATTGAGCCTTTAGTATATTAATATCCTCCAAAATATTCATGAGGGTGTGTGTGTGGCATTCTGTTATATTGTTGAACCAATCAATGATAATCTTTGAGTCGCCAAATATATGTATATGCAAGCAATTGTGCCCCAATGCAAAATGCAAGAGATGACGAAGAGAGATGATCTCAACAAAATTGTTAGTGCCAGGTCCCAATCCCATCTTGACTTTGTAGAAGTGCTGTTCATTTTTGAAGAGTAGAAAACCTCCCCCACATCCTTGCTGTTGTGCCGAGCCATCAAAGAAGGCCCAAGGAGTGCTATGGTCAATGGGTGGAGGGTCGCGCGGACTTCTATTCCTAGGCTGAGGTGGGTCAAGCAACGAATTATATGCAGCAATAATGAGGGAGATAATGTGCGGCCAGTTGGACGGTTTATCGTCAAAAATCATCCGGTTTTGGGCTAACCATATGTATCAGCATGTTATGACAGGAAAACTTTGGAGTTTTGAAAGTTTGTGGTTATAAAACCAGGATTCCCATGCACGATTTATATCGTGACCCTCCCATTTACCTGTGAATAGGATCGATGTTGATATGGCTTGCCAGATTGTGGATATGGCTAGACAGAGTAAGAATAGATGGATACAGGATTTAGATGATTGTTTACAAAATGTACACCAGGTCGGCTCGTATACAGCACGGTGCATTAGATAATCCCCCGTAGGAACAAATCCTTTAAGAATGCACCAAAAAAATAATTTCTACCTGGGAGGAGCTGTGAGTTTCCAAACAGTCTGCCACCAAAAAGAGATCGTGTCCGGGATTTTGTGCGATATCAGAGCAAGGTATCCCGACTTAGGGGTGTATATACCGTTTCCAGAGAGATGTCACATAAGCTCATCTGGTACCTGTTTAATCCTTATATGAGCTTCCGATAAAGCAGTGATATAATCCATCCAATCCTGATGCCAAACGGGTGGCAGATTAATTTGGTGAGCTGATTTCCAGTGCTGTTCAAATATAGAAGAGTTTTGAGGATCAACAATGTCTGCCAGAACTCTTATCGCTTGTGAGTGAAGATGCTGTATGAGATCATCTGGTAAAATATGTCTACCTCCCACAGCCCGGCCAAGGGTCCATGTCGATACAAGCTAGAGATCCATCGTTGACCCTCCAAACCAGGTTATCCCTGATGAGAGGTAGAGAGTTTAGGAGAGCCTTCCAAACAGAGGATATCCCTGGTTTTGGCCAGGTGGGGAGGTGAACCCAATCCAGGATATTGTGCGGCCAGATGTATTTGTGGTATGAGATGCAGGTCCATAGGTTGTTGCCAGTAAGAAGAGTCCACCCCATCTTGGCAGCAAGTGCTTGTGCAAAAGAGGGGAGATCCTTTAGCCCCCATCCTCCCCATTTTTTGGTGGTGGCGATCTTCTTCCAACCAACCCAAGCAAAAATGCGCTTTTCCTGATTTCCATTCCAAAGGTACCTGTTGCAGATTTGTTGAAGTCTAGCCAAAATACTTCTTGGAATCCAGGCTAATGCCATCCAGTATACCGGGGTCGCCTCCAACACAACTTTTACCAAGACAAGCCTGCCTGCTCTGGAGAGATATCGGTGGCTCCATATGTTGAGTCGCTTCTCCAATTTTTCCACTAGCTAGATCCAATCATTGATCTTTGAGCTGACGGGCTTAATTCTAAAACCCAAGTATTTTAGACCATGATCGAGTGGATGGATGGAGTATGGAAAGCATTGTTGAGCAAGGAGAGATTCATGGATGGAGGTTCTGGATAACATGATAGATGACTTGGAGTGGTTTGCGAGCATACCAGTGGCTGATGAGAAAAGATTGATGATGCTTGAGAAAGACCGTGAATCTCTGATGCTGCCATCCAAGAAGATCATAACATCATCCACAAAGAGAAGATGGGTAAGGGAACATTCATCAGTAATCCCGAGGCCATTGTAATCCCCATTTCTTTTAGCTGAGTCGATAAGTCGACTCAAGGCATCCATGACAATCAAGAAAAGGAGGGGAGATAGGGGGAAACCCTTTCGCAGTCCGCGCTCTGAATGAAAAAACTGGGAGGCCGAGCCATTTATCAGGACACTGAAGGTCGGGGTGGTGATGCAGGCCATTATCCAAGAAATGAAATTTTGGGGGAATCCGAGATGAATAAGGATCATTTTGAGATAGAGCCAACTGACGCGATCGAAAGCTTTTGCTAAGTCAATCTTGAGGATGATAGCCTTCAGGTGTTTGGTCCAGATAGAATGAAGTGCTTCCTGAGCTGCTCCAACAGCTTCATGGATCTGTCGATGTTCTAGGAAAGCAAATTGATGAGGAGCGATATGACGTGAAAGAATAGGGCAGATACGATTAGCAATGATTTTAGAAATGATCTTGTATAGCACATTACAAAGGGAGATGGGACGGTAGTCCTCAAAGGAGGACGAAGAATCTATTTTGGGGATCAAGGCGATGAAGGTGGAGTTGATGGTGTTGTACATAGTTCCCGTCACTCGACATTCCTCAATCACCCTTAATAAATCATTGTTGATAAGCT
Organism: Pinus taeda; assembly: GCA_000404065.3. NCBI lineage: Eukaryota > Viridiplantae > Streptophyta > Pinopsida > Pinales > Pinaceae > Pinus > Pinus taeda. Next base: position 64,465 of record APFE030498278.1, on the reverse strand, counting down.
CGTAGAATGCAATGTAGAATCCAATGGTCCACCCATCCGGCCCCGGGCTCCGGTCTTTATTGAACCATTTGATAGTACTCTCTAGCTCTTCAGGGGAGACAGGGTCAAAGAGATGATCTGCCTCATTCTCATTAACAAATCTGGGAAAATGACCCGCAATATTGATGATCTCAGCAATGGAAGTGGCCTGGGGCTGTTTATATAGATTCCTGAAGTGGGAGGATCCCATCTGTGAGAGCTTTGGGAAGGTATCAGCTACATCTCCATCAGGAGTGGGGAGACTCCATATGGCATTTTTAACCTTCCTGCCCTTTGCATAGTTATGAAAAAACCTGGTGTTTTCATCCCTCGATTTTAGCCATGTGGCTCTGCTCCGAAGCCTGATGGTTTCCTCCCGATCCCTTAGGATTTTTTGTTTTTGAGTTTCGAGCTCAACCCGGTGTTCTTTGTTAGTAGCAGTAATGAAGCCCAAACCTCTTTCATAAGTGAGGGAGATGATTTTAGCTTCAATGTGCACGAGGGAAGTATTATCCTGTTTGTTCTTCTCTCTGGCCCATTCGATTGACATATGCTTTTGCTGGGATAAATTCACGCAGAATCCTTTTGCCAGTGAGTCCGCCCAATCTATGGGATTCTGTGTCCAGTAGTCCTTGACCAGCTTGATGTAGGAGGGGTCCTGTAACCATCCATGGTTGAATTTGTAGGGAGCTTTTGGCTTTTTGTTGGGCCTCGATAGCTCCAGATAGATAGGATAGTGGTCCGAAATACCACCAGATCCCACCCATTGCTTATATAAGTGTAGTTGTCGAAACATAGTGCCCTTCATGATGAATCTATCCAATCTGTGAGCCAGTGCAGCTTCCCCGATGCGTCTGTTCCTCCAGGTGGGGAGAATTTTGATCATGGGGACATCGATTAGGTCATGTCGCACCAGAAGATCAGTCATGAACCCAGTGATTGGGTCGATTTGTGCAGATGAGCCCCAGGATTCACTGTATCCCAGGGAAAAATTAAGGTCTCCTCCAATAATAATATTCTCTGCCGAGAGAATATGCAGGCTCAGGAGGCGGTTCCAAAATGATTCCCTTTGTTGGCATGGACCATAAATGTTAATAACCCAGAGGTTAGTGCCTAGGTTTGTCGAAAAGAGGTCTAGTCCCAGGAAACCAGGTCCCCCCAAGTCCCAAGAGCCTTGATAGAAGCAGGGTTGTATCCAATAGCAAGACCCCGAACGTCCCGATGAGTCCAAAGCCGAAAAGAGCCAACCCGGAGCAATGGAGGATAGGGCAGTCGTTATAGAGTCTGTGGGACCTAGGGTTTTCTGGAGGAGGATGATGTCAACAGGCAAGGAAGTAATCATCCTTTTGAGGGCTAGTTTCTTGGAGGCACTAGCTAAGCCTCTGCAATTGAAGGATAAGCACTTCATGGGGGGAGATTGCTTGGGGTGTTCATTGCTCTAAGAACCCCAACAATAGTGGATTGTTACCCAGAGGCAACCTCAGCACCCGCTTTTCGGATGGCCTTTGTAAGGTGAGATTTTCGACCCCGTGCAGATAATGGTATCAGGCTGGGGGGAGTGATGCCAAACCCAACAATCTTTAAGTGGGAGCCATTAGAGTGAGGGTGAGGGCGGAGATTGTATTTATGAGAAGCACTCCCAGATGATGATGGAGATGAGAGAGGCGATGATACCATGCGAGTGGATGGAATGGAGGGGGCAATAACCGGAGAAGAGGGAATAGTGCAATGCGCCACAGATATACCCGGAGCAGACATGGATGCGGAGGCCACCCGAGCTCTGGTGATCGGAGGTTGAAAGGTACCTTACGCCGATCCAGGAGCCTGTGTGGGAGAGCTGGAGGGGACGCCAGAAGCCGGGGTGAAATGAGTTGCTGGTGATATAGGCCTCGAAGGAGTGGTGGATGTCGTTGGGCCCTCCTCTTGTTTTTTGTTAAGAGGGCACTCCTTAAACAGATGTCCCACCCTGTGACAACGACGGCACCTGAAGGGCACTCCTTCGTAGTCGAGGATTTGAATCCGGGTATATCTGCCCCAGTGAAGTGTGATCTTTTCCTCTAAACTGTCTCGAGTATCTAGATGAACCAAAATCTGGGCCAGAGTTCTGCTCCTGGACTCAACATAAGATCTATCGTGGTCCAGGTATGTACCCAGAGCATTTCTGATGTGCATGAAAACCTCTTCATTCCAGTACTGGAGAGGTAGGCCGGGGAGCCGAACCCATAGTGGCCCTGCCCCAATCTGCTCGTGATCAGGATCAAAGAGGGGGCTCCATCTTTTTAGCAACACCGACGCCATCTCTATGTGCCAATATCTGGCTAGAACCAAATCAGCATAATTCTCCTTGGCAAAGTGAAGTGCGAACCATCCGCGGGGGAGGACCTGTACTTCTGGGAGTTCTTTGAGAACACCCCCCCAAATCTCTTTTACCTAGAGGGTAAGCCTGGTAGCAGAATATGCACGTCCACGTACATGCCCGACCAAAATGGTATTTTCCATTTTTGCTGCTTCCCCTATGGCAGATGTCTCACCGAACCGAATGGAGATATCCCTAGAAGTGGCCTTGACACACCTATTCTTCTTCTTGCCTAAGCGCGGAGCTAATGGGTGATCTGCAAGGGGATTCGAGGAGAATTCCAGGGGGGACGTCTTCGATGAACATACCCTAACAATGGGGGTCTCAAAAACTCCAGAGGGGGAAGGACGAAGGGTAGAAGGCCCAACCCCCAAAGAGAGAGGTGGTCCAGACGATGCCACAGCAAGGAAGGAGGAGGATGGAGGGTGAGGGTTGAAAGATGGCGGCGGGGGAATAATGGAGGACAGGAAATGAAGGGTGCCCGGGGACAACGGGGGGAGGTCGAGACCAGGGGAGTCAGATAGGAGGGAGCCCTTGGGTGGATGTGAGGGGGAGGGAGCCGGGATAGTGACAACCGGGGAGGGATGCGAGGGAGGTAGCGGCGAAAAACCAGAAACTGGCGGAAGGAAAGACGGACAGTCGAAGATGACCTGAGATTGGAGGGGGTCTTCAGTGTAATTGACCTCCTCGTCCGTTTCGATGACATCGCCGACAGTGATGGATGCCATGTTGATAATGACAGGTGGACCTGGAATGCCGGGACAGGTGCAACAGTAAACAAGTTCGCAATAATCACAAGAGCGCGGAAGTCTCAGGCCTGGAGGGTTAGGGTTTCTGGTGCCCTAAACGAAACCCTCGCGGTTTACCGCAGTGCGCTCCGAATCCATTCTCTCCGCCATCAATTCCCTAAAAAGTCATATTATAATAATATTTTATCTATATTATATATATATATATATATATATATATATATATATATATAATAATATATATATATAATTAGCATTTACATATTATTTTATTCATAACAGAATGACATTATCAAAGAGGTGGAAAGTTGATATGTTGGATTTGATAGATCTACGACTGTCGTTTATTTCACCTAATGAAATTTCACGAAAGATAAAATAAGGGGTGGGGAGGGGGGCAATGATAGGTACGAAAGTTCCAAACCATGGTTTCCCACTTTACAACATGTTGGCCTTGTATCCATTTTGATACCCATAAGCGATATCACAAAACCTTGTATCTCACCCCATAAATGAGCCAATGAAGGACATGTGGGTGACGGGTCATGTGGGACAAAAAGGGTGGCATAATATTATTCTCATAGTGGCAAGTGTCCATTGCATGGGTGCCAAGTGCATAGGGAAATACATGCAATCTTAGTTCATGTCTAATGAGAACTGAAGATATATAATACTGTACTTCTATTGTTAGGGAGAGTACACAAAGACAGTTAAGATACCTATAAATCATTATATAACAAAGTTTCATAACAATCTAGATCAATACGAGGAGATACAATAAGAAAAAACATGGTTACTTCTTAGAATTTTTGTCAAATTTTTAGGTCATTAATTTCCATGGAGTTTTTGAGGCTCGAAACAATATTTTTGGGTAGATAAATCCCATGAAATTGTGTGTAAATTTGGCACACAAGTATCTACAACTTAAATGAAAGATTTTAGAGAGATATTTCCAATAAGTTATTACAATTGTAAATCAGAGTCGATATAAGGAAGTTATGCCTGAAACAATAAAGGGAAAAGTTAGACATCAATTTACTTCTAGGAGGAATATTACTCTAACCAGAGCTCAGATAAGTAGTCAATATAATTACCTTGGATGGAAAAATATAACTATGGAGTCAAATTTTAATTTAGATATATAATGTCTTAAGAAATTAACAAAACAATGTTGTAGCAAAATAGGGAAATTGACCAAGATTTGCCAAAAAATTCACTGGCCATAACTTTCAACCCATAACTCAGATTTGGGAAAAAAATAGTCAGTAGAAATATATAGAGCAGGAGAATACATATGTCAAGCCAAAATTCTATTTTAGGTAGCCCTTGTTCTTAGGAAATTAAAAGAATACTGATGATATCTTGTAAGAGTAGAGTTAGTATGAGGATTAGAAGTATGGAAAATGCTTAGGAGTCCTACTTCCATGGAGAAGATGTCGTAGGTAAGAATGTTAGCATATGTAATTGAAATATATATTCAAATGGACATGGAAGGGATAGGTTAGAGAATATAGACTTAGAGGATACCATATAGAGTCTAAAAATGGAGGTGCTACGCTATAAGGATGATAATGAAAGGTTGATGAAGGAACAACACTAGATTAATACTTAGATTCTACAAATATTAATTCATTCATAGAGGAAAATCAATATGAAATTATATTAAGGCACACCGAGGAATAAGATTCTCAACTTAAGAGGGAGGATGCTGGAAGTTCAAGGTTTTCTAGGAGTGCTAGTAGGAATCAACGTCACTCACCAAGAAATTCAACCAAGAGGGCTTATGTTTCCTAAGGATATGGGAGTAGTCCAACCATATCATTAGTTAAATAGAAAATGAGGAAATCTGAATTGGATAATTTGCAAGGAGAGCTCAATAAGACTAAACCTCCTACATTTGATGGTGAGAATAACAAGGGTGAGGAAGTTGAAGCTTGGTTATTGGAGATAAGGAAGTATCTTCAGTTGTATAATTACTCATCCAACTTGGAGGACTAAAATACAATTTATCATTTGAAGGGAAAATATAAGATGTAGTGGGAGCAACTCAAGAAGTTAATCACTTGGATGAGAAAAATATCTCATGGAGGTAGTTCAAGAGGTATTTTCAAAATAAATAATTTCAGAACACTAATATGAAAGGGAAATGTATGATTTCTTTGAACTCAATCTAGGGAGAATTAAAATGGAGGAGTATGAAAGAAAATGTATGTTGGTTTTATTAAATATGAGAACATCAAATTACATATAATTTTAAGTGGTTTACCATCATTATATAGTGAAAAAACTACATTTTATGAGCCCAAGATTTTGGATGAAGCTATGAGGAAGGTAGAGTACCTTTATGAACATAAAAAAATTAAGGCATCTTTCTAGAAATATTGGGTGACAAGAAGAGGTCCAACATGTGTTGGGCCGTTAATATGCCATTATTGTTATCACTTTTGAACACTTATCCCGCCCATTTCCACTATTCTTCATCATATCATTTGTTATAATTTATCATTTAAATCCATTTTATAAATGATTTATGATGTTATGGATGAATATTATTTATTCTCCTTTATTTCTAATAAATTGATGATTATGAATTATTTTATCAATGATAGTTCTAATAAGTTGGTTATAACATTATTCACCATTTTTAGCCTCCAAGGTAACTTCCAGATTGAAGATTTGATTTTTAAAGTGCCAACTCAGAAATTCGCTGGATTAAGGAGTGACAGTTTTGTGGTTGAGATTCTGAGCAAATGGAGACGAATCTCAAAAATACGGAACATGGGTTTTGTCCAGAACGGGCCCAATTAACTTTGTTGAAGAATGGTTTGCCCAAATTCGGCTTGTACAGAGAGAAACGCAGGGTTCTTTGAGCACGATTGTCTCAGATTTGCTGTTGCGGCCGTCCTCCAAATCTTAGCTGCAAACCCAAATTCACCTTGCTCTTGTTGGACGATAAATGAAAATATATTTTCTTGTTGATCAATTGGTTAGAATAAATCCAATTTTGTAAAAGAAATCATGTTGTAGTTAACTATGTTGTAATTGCTCTCTGATCTTTCTCTATTTAAATGAAAACAAAGATTAGAGAGGGATGGCTTCAAGAGGACTTCAGGATGACTTTGGGGATTCGAATAATGGTGAATTGATGATTTTAATTAGAGATTCAGAAGCAAGGATTCATGATAGGATAGGAGGAAGGAAGGATTGTTTTATGCTGTAAGTCTCAAAGCTTCATCTATTGTAATGATTTCACCATTTAATGATTAATACATAATTTGGGCGTTGCTGTTCACTCTTTTCCTTCTGAAGTAACCCAGCAGCGTCCGCTGGCGGCTAAGGGCCCAACCTCTGGTGGAGTACGCTGCTGCTGTTGTGTATCATATCTTTGCAATTGCTGCTGTATCATTATACTGTGATTTATGCGTGGTTTGCTTATCTTTATTACTCAGTAATCTGATATATCTTTCATATGCTATGTTATGCTCTGTTATGATCAATGCGTTAATGGTCTTTCTCAGAAAATTCGTGTAATGACTCTGCATCGTGTGATTGGATCTCTTCAAATTTGAATCATGTGTTTTTAGTCTTAAACTAGCTGTTTCTGTTACAGAGCATTAGTGTGAATGTTACTGTCATTGGATCCATGTAAAATAACAATTATTGGAACTTGAAAGTAATGTTACTCTGTTTTGAAACATAGTTATATTATCCTTCATTCTCAGATTACTATATTAATGTGAGGCGTGCATATATGGTTGATTATTGCTGTTCTATAATTCATCAATGAGTGCTGTTCCATAAAGTATATTCCATCCAGTTTGCTTGAGGGGAAAATAATGTTATATCAGAGTGTGAGTAAGTTGGTTTTGACTCGCGAGATTTAGTTCTTTTGATTGTTGTTCCATTTACGACCGTTCCATTTTAGACTTGCTGTTCCATTTCCTATTTGCTATTCTATTTTACTTTCTGTCGTTCCATTTACTTGTATTTGCTGCTTTGGTGTGAGAGAAGGTCTAAGGCTGTAGTGAGCCTCAGCAGTCGCTGCCTAGCTCCCAGACCTATGGTCCATGCTCTAATTTCCTTTCCATCAGTTTCTAGAGGGATGGGTTATCGCTTCCGCACCCTTGACTGATAAGCTGTCTTGTGTGATTTTATCCTTTTGAAGTAATTTAGTCATAGTTTAGCATCCATCTACCCTTGTATTTTCTGAACGCTATACTGCAAACCATTACTCTTGAGTAAATAGCCGCCTCAGACTGAGTACACTCTTGAAATAAAAAGTTGTCCCTGGGTTGACAATTAATGTGAGGTAATTAGGAGTTACAAAGACACCTTTTTATCGCTCCACATTTATCATGTGCATAATCCTATCTTATTTAGAAAATATCTATGACTTAACCTTTTGGCATGTGAATTTGAATCCATTTCATTCAATCATGTTCCTAGAGCCTAGAATCACTATGTAGATACCATTTCAAATAACATTCTAAATTGGCATTTCTCACATGTAAGAAGACATCCATAAATAAATGGTGAACCACAATCGTCACACAACATATGCATAATCATAACTATGTATCATCATATAGTTTTTTTATTCCACTACTCTAAATACATACAAAATGCTCATTTGCATGTTATCATAAAACAAAAAATAGGACACACATGTCCCTATGCCTAATCACTATCATCTGGAGGCTCCTAAGCCAATGACTCCATTCCCTTAGCTCATAGATATCATACTTCCTGACCGGCCATCGCAATGGGTCACATAATTATTTGCCACTCCAAGGGAAGACCATTCAACTCATATGTATACCTATCTTCTAGATCATGCTACCCATGCTCTATCACCCTAGTTAGTAAGACATCGAATCTATGTCAAAGATCCTACAGTAGAGCAGCATTCCTCGATTTCTGTTGTGATGTGGCCCCACCCTGATCTACAACCCTAGACATTGTGCTTGTCCCATGTATCCTTTTGACCTCACCGGTGCTATATTTGCATACCACAAAGTTTAGAAATCAATACCATATACACATATTTCTTAAACTATAAATGCATCAAATATATAACAACTTTCACTTAACATCTAGAACCCCATGTTCATCCCAACGAAAGTGGTAAGCCAGGATCCCCTTAATAGTTGATTCCACTATATGGATGGTCATCTATGTACAGTGGCATCTTGTCCCAATGAGCAAAAAAATTAGGTCCAAACGCTCGCCCGACTCCCTCTCCTCCACCTCGTCTCAGTAGCTTCCCCCAACAATGCATCCCGGGCTCCTATGGACCCCCATAAAAGATCTATACATGATGTCAAATAGCAGGCATCTTCTCAAAGAAGAGTGAGCATAATAATATCCCAAAAAAATAGTTATCATTGGTCTCCCATCTGCATAGTGTCAACTGTCATTTCAATAATGACATCATCATCTGGGCCCGCCAACAACATGTCCCTCCCAACACACTCTACACCAACATCATCTTCCCTCCAGTGATATGGTGGAAGGCATGACTACCCAAGATCTACAACACTGCAACAACTATAGCTTGTGTCTCAAGCTTCTCCAGGTCACCGATCTATATGGTCTTGCCCTTTGCACAACTCCCTGGTAGATAGTGGCAATCAACAAACTCACCTATGTGCCTCCCACGGAGCAACACTGGATGTATCTCCCCTACCACCCCCAAGGGGGGAAATCTTGTCAAAAAATATATGTCTTGGATCATGATCTCGAGCTTGTTCCCTTGGAATACAAAGGCCTCATGGTTTGGGTCCCGATAAATCACTATTCTTGAAAATGAGGGCTCACCATCCCTCATCATAGGGTTCTCTAAGAACTTCAGCACACCATATCATTTCAACACCCCTCTCACTTCTTGATTCCCATGAATCTCAACTAGGAGGGATTCCAAATCTCGTTCTTGCCATGACACCTTCATCTTTGCCATACCTGCAAAATACCATTATGTTTTTTTAGTCTAGATTCAAAGGCATGCATGGTTAGTACCTAGCTTTAGCTCACCCCAGACCACCAATCCTCCCCATCCTCTCAGCCCAGAATGCATATTTTGCCCTTAAAATTGCACTGGATGCACTTGTGGGCCCAGTGTCAGCGTTACGAAATGTAGAACGTGCACCCAAAAGTGAGTCGTGACCATGAGGATGAGAAGGGGTTCCCCATTATGAACTGAAGACCTAATCTGAAAATATGATCCACCAAAAATTATGAGTAAGGTTAGGCCACTTACCTCCAACTTGCAGATCCTAATTCCGATGGTTAGTTGTTCTGCTATGATCTCCACAACATTTAGGGCTTTCTATTCCTCTCCAAATTCTCTGTAGCTCACTATGCAAATGAATTGGAATTGGGGGCAAAAATCCCTTTTATAACACAAACCCTAGTTTTTTTGTCGCCCGTTGCGACCAAACCACAACTTGGTTTGACGAACCATCAACATTATTGGAAATCTCTCACTGATTTCCATAATGGTTCTCTCTTTGTTTTTGGTAATTTGACACTTCACTAGGAGGCCATATTTTCCATGAGGTCTCACTTTGCCACCTCTTCAAACCGAATTTCTTCATTTGAGCCACCCGTACTCTGGTACCACCTTAACTTTGCACTGATTTACTTGCGTGTTGATTTTCGTCATGAGTAACCATCATTTACTCATGTTTTCATGGTCCCCTCTGAACCTCCCCCACGTGGCAGCATCATCGAGTCACCCTTGTTAAAACCATCTAAGATTAGTCATTCTTGTATCTATGGAGCCTGTTATGAATCCCCTTGCATCTAGTTACTGTGTTCCATACATTTTCATGTCACATCCATCCCATTTTATCTATATTTGAACTATATCTCTACTGCTCTGTCTTTACAGAAACCCCGTTTGAGTCATTAACCATCCCCTACAGAATTGAGTTAATTGTTGCTAGGTCAATCATCCTTATTATCCTTTGACAAGGGAAGTCGTTAGTCAACCACCCCTATTGTTTCCTTCCATCATCATCCCTATTGTCATTCCATCAGTCACTCTATTATGATTTCTCGTACCTTTGTTAAGGATTCCTTATTTCCTTAACTCTGGCAGGCCCTCTTCTGTCGACCTCAACACATTTATTCCAGAAGACTGGTGTAGAGGGTGGTGTACCTTGTTTCCATCTTCCATCTTTGTTTGGTGCCTCAAATCAAGAAAAGGGAATCATCATTTCCATTTGACATGGTTGTTTCTCACGTGCTTGACACCAGCTCCTTATCGCACGATTGATATTCGTACACTTGACAGTTCAATGATCCAGACAATTGTCCCAGTGATTCCCGAGTGTATGTGAGATGTTCTAGACCTCATGAGGGGGTGGCCCTTCAAGTATCCCCCCACATACCTGGATGACCACAAATGTTGATCCAACCTCAGATGCAGTTCCAGAGATGTGATGGGTTCAGTTTGCTCCACGTGTAGTGCCCACAACATGCATGTCTCCCTTAGATGGTCCATTCAGATATTTAGAGCCCTTTCCTATTCAGCAGGGCTTCTTTGGTTTTGATCCCCCTCACCATGTTAGCTTGAGGGTCATTACGTCTCATGTAATCATATGTTATTCTATTCAGTCTTGGCCTATGTTTTTCCAAGTGCATTATGTTTATGGCATACATTGTATTATTTTATTGACCATTGATGCCATCATATCATGTATCATGTACTTTGTACCTCAGTCCCACATTGTTGGGCTCACCATTATTATTTGTACGCAGTTATCGCGTAAGGTATCATTATGCCTCCCCTGCCTCATTTGAGATCACGTACTCCCACATCAAAAGAGACTTCTATCAGTTTAGTAGGTCTCACCTCCTCCATTTTTTTTTGTCCTTGCATTGCTTCAGTTCTCTCTCTCTCTCTCTCTCTCTCTCTCTCTCTCTCTCTATCTATCTCTCTATCACTCTCTCTCGCTCTTTGAATCCCCTTTGGTGTCTCATTGAAGTGTAACCTACAACAAATTTCAGTCATACGATTTTCTCCTAACACTCATACGTTGGGGGGCAATCTGTTATCACCAAAGAATGATCACCTAGCCATTTCTAACTAGGTGGATCGAAATACACCAATTTAGGATTAATTTACCATAGTTAAATCAATTTCACTATGGAAAATAATTTAGTAAACCACTTTTATTAAATTATTTTCTGATTAAAATATTATATATAAAAAACACCCATGAGAATAATTGAATAAATCATTTATTTATTTAATTTTCTCTAGGAATAATTATTAAATCATTGTTTGATAATTATTCCTCATCACATTTGACTATAGGAATAATGAAATAAATCACTATTTTATTTAATATTCATTATTTCTATTATTGGAATAATTGTTAAAACACTATTTAATAATTATTTCAATTTCACCCCATTCTTAATCCTCACGAAATAATTAATAAATCGTTTTATTTGTTAATTATTTCTAAATAAAGATATTTGACCATTTTAAATATATTTTCCCTCTTCAATAAATATAATAAAGTATTCCTAGTGGTCAAATCTTGATTTGGTCAATATTATTTTATTATTCTCTATTTTTTCCAGATTAACTCAATACTTTATTATAAATAGGAGCATTTTTCATTCATTCTTCACCATGCTCATTACATCATCACCATTATCATCTGTTATCTTTTGAGCTCCCATTTGAGTTCTTTACATTGCTTGGATTTTTCACATATTGAGAGAGAAAATCGGTTACTAAAGCATCAAGGACATCAAAGGACCCATCCCATGGAGAGGGATTTACATACCCTTTTTGTAGATATCCTTCACCAAGTGTTATCAATAAATAATTTATTAAATTAAAGTCTTTCCATTTAGGTTCTTGCATTGGATATCTTTATTGTTGTTTTCTATTCTGGATCGCATATGTTTTTGTTGCAGGTTTTTTCATTTTTATTGCAGATCCAAATCGTAAGCAACCATCAAATTATTGTTAGAGTCACTTGTCACCTAGTGACTTAAGTGAAGTGTTTTTGGTACACCCTCTAAGAAATTTCACACTAGCAGTTGGAATATTCACTGCCTTCCTCCCCTAAATCTCTTTTAATTTGGTGGTCAACTAGGCAGATGAAGCAAGGATGACCCCTGAATAACAAATGATTGTTGGACTGGCTTCCTGCTTCCTTTGATTCTCATATATACATGGGTACGTTCATACTTACTAAATAATCATGCACTAGCATGTCGTTTTTACTATGTGGTCATGTTGGCTTATCAGTCGCCCATCTCCCTTGGCTTAGTACTCAATGTGAGAAAGCATGGAATCAACTTAAATTCCATCCACCAGTTAAGTGAAAATGGACAAACCTACTTTCAAGCATTGCACCACTCATAGGAAATATATAATAATATATAATATTATTATAATATTATATATAACATATAACATATGATATATAATATATAATATATATTGTATTATATATTAATAATAATATATATTATATACATTATATATAAATATATATTATATATTGTGTAATATATGATTATATAAGTTATATATAATATGATATATAATCATATAATCAAAAGTTCGGTGATTTAGAAATGCAGAAAAACTCCTTCGATCATCCTCTAACACTTTGCAAGTTAAAAACAAAATGGGTCTTTAAAGGTAAAATCAGTTTTACCACCTCTTCAAGATTATAAGTTAAGTTTTCACATGAAATTAAAAGAGAAACAAATTCTTATGCAACTCGAAATGATAAACATGAAGAGAAGAAACCAGAAATTGATAACGAAGTTCACCCCTCCTGGGTTACGTCTTCGGGCCCAGCTCCAATGGTTAGGCCTGCTATATTGATTTCAGCAACAAATGAGCACATTACAAATTGTTGACACTAGATTGCCTTGTTTCTCCTACAAATAATTCTCACTCAAAAATATGACTCCCTACACCAAGTCATGATGGTCAACAAAAAAAGGACTTTGTCACAATAGGTCCTTGTACTCCACCTGAAATCACAAAGCATAAACATACAACTACTCCATAATGAAGTGTTGAAAAATGCTTCTCTCATAAGGACATCGAGAAAATACTGAAAATAGCTACTCTACTATAGTAACAGATATTGCATATGAAACTAAAGGGCTGGAAAACCCTGACTAGTCTCTTTCCATTTTAAAAAAATGCCTTGATCTTACTGTAGAACTCTCCCCGCCTTTAGCACTAAAGAAAATTTATCTCCAAAAATTCCATCATAGAGTGATCAAATCAGAAAATTGAGGCTTCCATCAAGTCTAGGACACTCAAAAACCCGTATATAGGTGCTTCTTGACCTCAAAAAGGTTAAAAAATGAGAAAGATATGCCTCTTGGATCAAGCTCTACTATTTGTCGTACAAATTGGCAAAACCTGCGAAATGCACGATGATTTCATATTTTACACACTCTGTTGAGCGATATTTTTTCCCAAGATAGACGATATTCCCACCAAAAAAGTTGTAATTTTTTGCCACTTTAAATTCGCCAATAACCCATAAAGCACCAAAATAGTGTCACATTGTGTCATGTGGCCAACGACAGGGGAAACCGCCCATGCCTACCGGCTTAGCCCTCTAATCCATTTAGATATGGTCATATGTTATCAATATGGTCGAGGGCTAGGGCGAACTACCCACCCTCATTGTCTTTGGCTCCTAACTATTCGTTGGTGGTCATATTATGGTCATGGGAAAGGGTGCTGACGTGGACTAGGTGCCACCCAGTCCACTCGCTCCGCCACTTTGTAAGTCATATGGGTGTCGATGGAATCGGGGCTAGAACCAAGTGACCCACCCTCTCTACTCATCCTGCATCATGGGAATATCACGATATGAATAGGACTAGGACCTAGTCCCCACCCTCTCTGCCAATGCACCTCCGCTTAGTCTTGTGGTGAGTAATGTGACCTGGGGGTCAAGGCTAGATGCATAACCACTCCTCCAAAACATGAAACCATACCACTTCAAATAAAGATGAAGTTGTACATATAATAAGAACTATTACAGTGGTCTAAAAGTTAAGTGTTGAACTATGTTGCGACAAGTCTAGGGGTCCAACCCCCTTCAACCCTTCATCCCTTATAATGTTTTTTTAGCAAATCATATAGGGCCACATGGCACCCTCTTATTGGGCCACCTCAAACCAAACTAACCAATCAAAAACCACCACCTGCACCTATACAAACCTACCACGTGTTGAGACGATATCGTCCACCATCATCCGTACCTTGCAGAATCAGTTGATGATGTTAGCTATATGGACTACCAAGTCAGCAACCTAGTCAACCCTGCTTTTGGCATTTTAGTTGTTAATCAAAAACTTTAGAATTCCATAACTTCTTCATACAACGTGAGATTGATTTTATTCAAGTGTGGTTGGAATCAAGACGATGAACACTATGATTTGATTTCAGTTTCAAGATATTTCAAACACTTTCATTTTTAGCCTATTTTTTATCTCAAAATCATACCTCCACACTAGGAACTTTTGGACCTCCAAAATTCTATCTTCACTCAACAAATAAGTGAGGAAAAATCTCATTTACTTTCCCGATATCAATCCTTATTTTTATTCTTGAATTGGTGCCTTTGAGCTCCATTCATGGTACTCTACCTTGCCTCGATGTGAAGTCCTTATCTTCCGGTCAAGAATTGTGGCTTGCTGCAATTATTCTAAACATGCAGGAACAAAATCTTTGATGGATGGAATATGAACATTCTCTCCAAAACCATCTTTCTTTGGTTCAAACAAACTTCATATGGAATTCTCTCTTTGTTGAACCCAAACTTAATTTTCCACCTAGAAATCATAAGCAACTATGCTTGTCATGCATTGATTTGTACTTTGCTTTGTTGTCCTCAAACAACACCTGTACTCTTAGATTGTTAAATTTAGATAACAATAGTATGTGATATGCTTTAGCACAATTTAATTCAATTTTTCATATAATCCCAATAACAATTTCCAATTATCTTCAGTAGCAATCACATTAACTTATACACATTGACAGTAAATGTAGATAGAACATAAAAAAAATATGTAGAAGACAAGCCAAGACAAGAGGACACAAGATGTGGTGGATGCCAAGGACAAACCCCAATGTGGGGAAACCCTTTGATCAAATATTCTTATTATTCTTCAATAGTTTAGCAAAGAGAGAGAGAGGGAGAGAGTACAAATATTAGTAATACATGCCCAAAACAAATCTACCAAATCAATAGTCAAATCAACAATCAATGCAACCCTAACAAGAAATTCAATGGTGGTCAAATATGCCCCAAAACTTCCTCTGATTAGCTCAGTCAATAGCAAAATAATGCAGCCTCCAAAGAGGGTCAAAGATAACCCAAAACAAGCTCAGTCAACCTAGTCAAACTTTGTTGTAATTATGCGGTCAATCCAGAAAGTCAATGCAACAGCCAACTCTGTCAAACATTCCCTAATCACCTCAAAATCCATTCCAAAGAATGTGGTCTATGGAAACCAAAATTTTTCCCCCAAAACAAAATTCAACATTGGTCAAATACTTTGGACAACACATGCCCTAGTCCTGAAATTTTTGGCTTCCACAACCAGTCTAGAAATCTGCCTTCCTTCCACACTTGCGAAGAAGAAAGCCTCCAAGTTGTACGAACCAGTTAAGAGAGGAGAGAGAAGATGACGTGATGAGATGAGTGATCTCCAAATGAGATAAGAGTCACTTCTATTTATACAATTCGTTGAAGTTGAGGAGACACATCCATTGGGGTTCATGAGCCTACATTTGACTGAGGCCAACCTTGGCAATTTGTCCATGAGAAAGAATAAATTCAAAATTCCAATGCAATAATCATATCCATCATATGACCTATCCTAAGGTGGAATTTGGCCCTAGGTGCCAATTTTAACACTCCCTCTCAACTAGGGAGAATTCCACCTACCAATCCATCATCAAGCCAACTTGTCATCCTGTGCCATCCCTGCCATCACTATCCTATACTTCTTTTCTATGATATGCTCTACTAAACCCTGAAGAAATAATTAATAAGAAGGGATCGAGATGATACATAAGATCATATCATTCTCCACTGAAAAAATTCAATCCTAGATCCTAGATCAAATTGTTGGACACCATGCATCTTAGTCATAGGGAGTACGGTAGTACAAAATGCATCCATCGGTAGTGATATGGTCCCTAACCATCTTTTCCCAACTCATTGGCCAAATGAGAGGTACTTCCCATGAGTCCCAGACTCTATGAGTAGGATGTGTGCCAAGGCATCGACAAGATAAGGTGAACCACTCATCATGTTCATATGCCATAAGAGAAGGTGAACCACTCATTCTATGCATATGTCAATCATAAGGGAAGGTGAATCACTCACCCTACATGCATGCGTCCAGGTACAGGAAGGTGAACCACTCACCCTACACACATGTTAACCATAATGGGGTATCACAGGGGAAGGTGAACCACTCACCCTGTATCTAGCACACCACTAGAGGAAGGTGAACCACTCACCCTCTAGTCACTCGTAGCTCCAAGAAGTACCCCACCCCCTCAGGAGCTCCTAGAGCTCTATGTCTAACTCATATGCTATCCTCATAGTAGGTTTGTTCCATGACTCCAAGTCTCTCTTGGGAGGTTAAGAATTTGACCTTCTCCAAAGGCTTCATGATAATGTCATCAACCTTCTCATATGTTCTAATATGTTGGAGCCTAACTTCTCCTTATTGTACCATATCCCAGATAAAGTGGTACCTAATATCAATGTGCTTGGAGGAGTCATGTAACATAATATTCTCTTATAGATGAATCCAACTCTAGTTGTCACAGAATAACACAGTGGTATCTAGAACCTCCTTAAATAGCTCACTGAAGAGCTTCCTCAACTAGACTGCTTCACAATAGACCATACTCACAACAATGTACCCGACCTCGGTGGTGCTTAGTGCAAACGATTTCTACTTCCTGTCCATTCAAGATATAGAAGCAGACCCCAAAGAGAAGCAACACCTAGATGTGCTCTTATGATCCACCACATTGTGAGCCCAATCAACATATGTATATCCATGTAGCCTCAAGTTCCTGGCAATGTATCTCAAACCATAGTGGATTGTGCCTTAGAGATATCTCAAGAGAATCTTAGAACCAATGCAATGAATGTGATGAGGCCCGACCATATATTGACTCAACGTGTTCACAACAAAGCATATTTCAGGACGAAAGTTTACCAAAAACATCAGGGCCCTCACAAGTTGACGATACTCAGTAGGGTTCTCCAATCTAGGTCTAGCAGCACTTCCACATAGCTTCTTCAAGTTGAGTTCCATCATAGTAGTCATGAATTTTCCATCCACCATCCCACATCTCTCAAGTAGCTTCACAATATATTTTCCTTATGAAAGGAAAATATCACCTAGATTTTTCCAAACCTCCAACACTAGTAAATAATGCATCTATCCTAGGTCCTTCATCTCGAACTCGGAAGCCAACTCCATCTTGCATTGATGAATAAGAGGTTCATCACCTATCAAAACGACATCATCCACATAAAGGACCAAAATGAGAGGTGTTTCCTTTTCAACCTTGAATTATAGGTTTGGGTTAGCATCACTTCTTATAAATCCTAGCTTCATAAGATAGTTATCAATCCTCTCATACCAAGCCCTATGGGCTTGCTTCAACCCATAGAGGGATTTCTTCAACCTACATACATGTGTTTCATGATATTGAACCTCGAACCCCTCAAGTTGTTCTACATACACTTCTTCCTTAAGCAAACCATGCAAGAAGGAACTTTTGACATCCATCTGGTGAAGGTTCCATCCTTGCAAGGCAAAAAGGGCTATAATTGAACAGATGGTGGTATATCAAGAAACTAGGGTAAATATCTCATTGTAGTCTACTCCTTCATTTTGAGAGAAGCCTCGAGCTACAAATCTAGCCTTGAATTTCTCACCATGCCCATTAGCTCCATGTTTGATCTTGTAGAGCCATTTTGAAGTGACCACTGACTTGTCCTTAGGTCTAGGAACCACATCCTAGACATCATTTTTCATTTTCGACTCATATTCCTCATTCATCTCATCCTTCCAGACCTATTTCTTCATGACTTCTTCGAATTTACAGGGCTCAGATTGTATAATGGTACTCATGGCAGCTAAGTACCCTTGCTACCTACTCAACTTCTTACTTTCACGAAATGTCCTCCTTAGTGCAATATGTTTTAGACATCTTCAAGAGTATCTTCTAGCCACTAAAGCCTTTTCCTTGAAGTAGAGGGCTCACTAGGAGGTTGATCAATGGGATCCATCGAACATTCAATATCAGGCACCAATTCATCAAACGGAGGTTCATCCTGCTTTTCTACATCAACATCATCATTATCCTTCCTAGGAATAGGAAGATCTCGGATCTTTCTAAGAGCATAATCTTCGTCAAAAGTGACATCATGACTTAATTCCACTTCCCTTTGACTAGGCACATAGATTCTATATGCCTTTCAAGTTTAAAAGTAGCCCACAAACATTCCTTTCTTCCTAGATGCATCTAGTTTGTTTCTTTTCTCTTTAGACACATGAAAATATATACGACAACCAAAAATTATAAAATGAGAAACATCAGGTTTATTATCGGTGAAAACACCTTTTGGTTTCTTGAAGTCCAAATCTTGATGTGGGCATCGGTTTTGGACATACACAGTGATGTTGGTAGCTTCTCCCCATAAGAACTTCAAAAGACCTTGATCATGAAGTATAAAACAGGTGGCTTCTATGATAGTATGATTCTTCCTTTCGACAACACCATTTTGATCAAGAACATATGTAGTAGTAGTCTCCCTCTTAATGCCAGCCTCTCTACCATAGTATTTTAGTTCATTTGACTCATATTTGGTCCCATTATTGGTCCTCAATATTTCGATCTTCTTCCCCGTTTGATTCTTGACCAAGGCTTTGAAGGAGTGGAACCATTTGAATACTTCATCCTTCTTCTTTAAGAAATAGATCCATGTTTTGCGAGAGAAGTCATCCACAAAAATAACATATTACAAATATCCACCCAAAGATGTCACGGGTAGCATACTTGATATATCAGAATGGACTAATTGTAGAATATCAGTGGTTTGAGTCTCACTTGAGCGGAATGGTCCCCTTGTATGTTTTCAGCTTCACATCCCTGACAAACACCCTCATGATTTAAGTTGAATTTAGGCATCCCTATGACCATCTTCCTTACATCGGGTTAGGCTTTGAAATGAAGGTGAGAAAATATTTGGTGTGATAATTCAGATTGAAGAGAAGTATCACAAGACATTGCTCCCAACAAACTTCCTCCAACCTGATAGATACCTTCAACCCTAAATCCAAGAGTGAATGCATCTCTTGGGTTCCTTTTCCAAACAAAAATCTTCCCATCAACGAATATCACCTTAAAACATTTGTCTTCCATTGCAGAAATAGAAACTATGTTCTTTTTCAAATCAGGTACATATAAACTTCTTGTAAGTGGAGGGTTTGACCTTGATTTAAGTGAAGAGTAACAATCCTAATTCCTTTCACGGGATAAGTGGCATTATCCCCAAGTATAATCTCCATATTTGTCTTCTCTTCAACCAAGTTTGAGAGAGCTTCTTTGTACCCAGTGACGTGCCTTGAGGCACCGGTATCAATCAACCAATGGTCCAATGTATCCTCACGAGAGGTAGTGGATAGGGAAGAAATAAGACAAAATTATTTTTTCTTTACAACATTAACTTCTTCATACCTGGAGTTTCTCGACTTCTTGGGAGGACAACCATTTCCATTACGAGCAACAAGATCATTCATCTTTCCTTTTCCATTGAACCTGTTGTTCCTTTGATTTCCATTTCCCTTGAATTTGTTGATATTGTTGTCATCATCTCTTGGAGTATCCTTCTTGTGAGGACACTCTCTAGTGAAGTGGCCAAACCTATTACAATTGAAGCACCTTCCTATTCTTCCTTATTTGAATCCCGGCTTGAACCCTTGTCCTTGGTTCCTTAAACCAGCATTTTGCTTTCTCTTAGTGTTGGCTTGTTGGGGCCTGACCCAAGTTCGGAGTTAATTAGCCAAACAAATCCTTGTACTACTAGCCCTTTCAACAACAATCCACAGAGCGCAGATTGAGGTCTCACCTGAAGTAGTATGGGAGGGTGTTGGAACCAGGTTTCCACACCCTTGAGATGTCTGAGAGGTTCGATTGGTCCAACTATTCGTCCCTACACGCGGGTCACTTTGCGCACTTCCCTGTTCCTCACACCCTAATATATTGCCTTTGTGCAGCCCTAACCAAGGGCTGTGGAGCTTCCACACTAGTAGAGCAGCACTTTGTGCTATTACTCGAGATCTACTTATCTTCCTATACCAGTTAATTACCTTCATGTACTTGGATGTCTTACATTATATTTATTTACACAAAACATTCATATGATTTCGCGCGACAAATAAACAATATACTTGCAAATTATACCCAATCATACATTAAAATAGGAAAATATACACAGAAATATGGTAAACTTCTCGTTATTGATTCTTCCAATGGTTACAGACTCAACCTTCCTTGCGCACTTAGCTACAGGTGTCCACGCACTTAGCTGCGGACTACTAGGCCTCTGTGCACTCAGCTGCAGAACCTTCTCCTACTCTACGACCCAAAGACACACTCTAGACTTCGACTCAATCACTTAGGCTTATCATGCTCTTATGTTATTAGTTATCTATTCTATAGTTAGAACCTCACTTTATTTATACAATCCCATGGTCTATGGACCATGGGTAGGTCTATTAAGTCGACATTACTTTACAAAAATGAGGGCAGACAACCCTGTGACTCTATCATGATTTCGTGCTCCGCGCCCACAATTCATGGAGCTTTTACAAAAGGATTTGGTCAAAACTTGGGTTTTAAGCCCCAAAACATGCCTTGGGTGGATCCCATGCCCAATAGTTTCCCAACACAAACATCGTGACTCACCCTTGAGTCACTCTATTGGCGCAGAGATCTTTGCGCAAAGTCCTTCCAACTCTGCTCGAACTGCTGCAAGGTCGGAGCGCATTGAGCTATTGCTTGCTGGATCTGTTGTACACGTTGTTCTGAGACCGCGGTGTCGGAACTGCTTTCCTGCATCTGTGCTTGTGTCCCCTACATTTGTTTATAGTCTCGCGCCTCCGTCCAGATCCTTGGAGTATGAATACTATGCTTTTTTTGACTAGTCAGATAGTCGGGCCACCCATGTAGGGCTTTAATCGTCTACCATTCACTTTGCCTAGGAAAGGCTCTCCATTTAGTTTGACTAGTTGTACCGTGCCTCCCTCTGTGACCCCCTTAACGATGTATGGTCCTAGCCAATGCAATCTAAACTTTCCCAGGAATTTATCAAACTTACTGTCATACAGTAGCACTAAATCATTTACCTTGAAGGTGTGCAAATTAATATGGCAATCATGCTAGGCCTTTTCATACTACTTTTGCACCTGCTGATGAAAGCTAGCCAGAACCTTTCCTTCTTAAGTTCTTCCAACTACATGAGCCTCTCTTCCAGGGCTTCGCCATCCGTCATACCTGTGAGCGCTACTATGTGCAGACTAGGTACAATAAATCCCATTGGCATGACAGCTTCCACACCATAAACCAACTAGAAAGGTGTATGTCCCATTAGTTTCTTGCACATTGTCCTATAAGCCCATAGTATTACAGGTACGCGTGGGTCCTAATCGCTCCGCTACCCATTTCATACTTTGGTTAGCGCAGTTTCCAGTATTTTGTGAATGCTTCTACTGTCCCATTGAATTGTGGGTGATACGGTATGCTTTTTTGATGATACACCTAGAACTCTTCTATTAGCGCGCTGATGGTTTCATTCAGGAAATGTCTACTGTGATCGCTCATTAAGATTTTCAGACAGCCAAATTGAGTCAACACGTGTTCAAACAAAAACTTCACAGTTGTGGCGGCTGTGTAGTCTTTAACCAACTGTGCTTCTGCCCAACAAGTCAGGTACTTTGTCGCAGTGATAATGCATCACGTGCCCATTTTTCCCTAAGGTTTGATAGGTCCTACAAACTAAATTTCCCACTTTTTGAAGGGCTGCAACACCATTTGTGGATTCAAAGGCATCTCGTTCCTCCACGATGGTTTACCTGTCCTTTAACATATAGCATAGGCCTTACAGTGTGCTTTTGAATCATGATGAAGGGTTGGCCACCACAACCTTGCACAGAAAATTTTTGCGTGGTCGCTCGTCTTGCATAGTGTCCTCCTGCAGCACCCCCATGTGCTTCCACGAGGATCTAACTTCATTCAAATTCAGGTACGTACCTTTGCAGTATCTCATCATTGCCCATTTTGTATAGGTTCCCTACAATGACAGAAAAATTAGCCACACGCACCACCAATTCCTTCTTCTACTGGATGGAGTATTCCTTCAGCGCAGTCCGTGTTGTCAGAAAGTGGATTATATCTTCAAAGTGTCCGTCTGCTATGTGCACAGCAAAGAGCTGTGCATCAAGCAATCTTTCCTCCAAACTAGTAGGTTCCTCTCCCGTCTTAATACGTGACAAGTGATCTGGTCCCTCATTCAAGCGTCTAGGCTTCACCACAACCTCAAAGTCATATTCTTGGAACAATAAGAGCCACCTGCATATGCACCCCCCCAACACAAGCTTGTTGACCAAGTATTTTAGCACGGAATGGTCTGTATACATATTGAAATGTCCCCCTAGCAAATAGTGCCAATATTTTTGGACCACATACACCATAGCCAACCCCTCATGTTCAGTTGTGGAATAGTTTTTTTTTGCTTTAGACAACCGATGACTCGTGAACGCAATAGGGTGATCCAATCCCTCTCCACCCTCTTGTGTTATCACTTCTCCCAGTGCTATACATGACACGTCAACATGGACATGAAACTCCACATCCCATTTTGGAAAGAC
The DNA here is from genome assembly GCA_000404065.3 of Pinus taeda. Taxonomy (NCBI): domain Eukaryota; kingdom Viridiplantae; phylum Streptophyta; class Pinopsida; order Pinales; family Pinaceae; genus Pinus; species Pinus taeda. Next base: position 41,365 of record APFE030498278.1, on the reverse strand, counting down.
CAGGATTGGGGTGGAGGCCAATTTCTTTTTAAGTACATCTAGGATCTTCATGCAATCATCATTCCAACAGAACGTGACATCCTTTTTCAACAGTTTCTCCATTGGCGCGGTGATCTAGGCATAGCTTTTGATTAAATTCATGTAGTACCTCGTATGTCCCAGGGTAGTGCACAACTGTTTAACGCTTCGCCGTGCTTCCAAATTCAAAATTGCTACAATCTTCATTGGGTCTACCATTTTTCCCTATTTGTAGACCACATGTCCCAACAAGTTCCCAAAGGGAACAAGGAATGTACACTTTTTGAAGTTCAACATGATTTGGTGTCATCGGCAAGTATCTAGCATCAAGCATAAGCTCACTACATGGTGCTTAACCAATCCAAATACAATGCAATCATCTAGATAGACCTCTGGGAATTTGTGGATATATTCTTTGAATTTTGCAACAACTATGCACGAAAAGATGGCCGATGCGTTCTTTAACCCAAATGACATAATAGTGTATTGAAAACAGCCCCACTCAGTCGCAAAGGTGGTCTTGCTCCTATCTTCTGGCACGATTTTGATTTGGTGGTACCCTGAGAACCCATCAGTAAAAGAATATACTTCTTGTCCACCGACATATTCCAATACTTCATCTGTGAATGGAGTCGAGAATGGGTCTTGCACACAGGCGTCATTCAATTTCCTAAGGTCCACACATATTCTTATCTCACCCTTCTGCTTCTTCTCCTACTCTACCATAGGGCTTACCCAGTCGGATTCTTCCACTGCCTCAATGATTCCAACTGTGAGAATTTTGTCTAGTTCTATGCAGATCTTTTCCTTGTGCTTCGGATTCAAGTAGTAAGGCCTCTGCTTAACTGGCTTTGCATCAAATTTTAGGGTGATATTCATCATCCCTAAATCGCCAACGATCCCCTTTAAGTCTATGATCTTGGTCAAGAATAAGTCTTGGTACTCGCGGAGTAACTCAACGACTTTATCCACCATCATGTCATCCCAGTAGTCATTGAGCATTGCATACTTCGGTTTGGCCTCCATACCAATGTTTACCTGCTTTGTCTTTAGCGGCGCGGTTATGTCAGGGTCTTCAATCAATGGCCCTTGAACCTCGCGATAGCCTTTAGTTTCTAGAATGTTAACTTTTCGTAGATCTTCGTCATCTTCTTCAATATTTACGTTATAACACTCCATCACGCAACTCAGCTTGGTTGCCCATTCAGGTTGAAGCACTTCCATTGGCTCCTGGGGTATTTTAAGGATACCTACTTTTACTGCTTGTAGCGCATCATCAACAGTATCCCACCAACGATCCTCAAACGTGAAGGTTAACAAGAATCCTTCGTGAAAGATATCCCATTCGTTCGTACCATAGTGGAGCTTTGTCTCTATATACCAATCCATGGGCATAATATCCAAGGTATGACAAAACAGGTGCACCCACTCAAGTTGTGGCTCTTCCCCATAGACCTTTGTCCATTTTGAGAGGTGTGCACGTGGATCATCCCATCCATCATACTTGTCTTTTAACCACATCTGACGCTTTCCAAACCACATGTGCATCATCCTTCTACATTCGCACCAGTGCTCAAAACTTCTTTGGTGCTTACCCCACCACCTTGTGGGTGTAGCTCGTAGTACCCATTTCAGAGCATTGAAGCGTTGCTGTTGCGACACTTCTCTTTCAAATCCATTCAAGAATTCATCCACCTCGCTTAACCCATCATGCATAGGCAGATCTCTTACCTCTGTTGCTACACAGTGCAACTATCTCTTCATCATGTTACAGTTGATTGTGGTTACCTCATGTAACCAGTTCTGCCATTGTTCTATCTCCTCGTCAGAATCTGATGTGCAGGAGCTTTTGCGCTCCCATGAGATTCGGCCATCCGCGGTTGGATCTACCCAGTATTTCTCCCACACAATTATCTTGTAGATGCAGTCCAGATAATTGTCATTGTCATAGTCGCACACTAGCTCCGTATAGCACGATCCTTCTACAGGGTCTAAAGGTACCACTACGCGCAGAGACTTTTTCTCAAAAATCATCTTGCGCTTCTTCAAATTTATCACTCCATTCATGTCAGTGGCCCAATCTATTCCCAATAGCGTAGGGTAGGGATCATTGTCACCAATAATCTCTATAACTTCAAAATCTGCTAGCGCGCTTGCTCCTTCGATATCTAATGTGATTCCCTGCAATCTCCTCATAGGTAGGATATTTTGTTGGTTCGTCATTTGCCGTTGGATAGGAGACCATTACAATGCAAGCCTGCCCATGCACTCCCATGTCTGCTTTGGCAGGACATTCGCATCCGATCCTAGATCCAAAATCACTTGGTCCATCTCATATTCCCCAATTTGTGTGGTCAATCTCATCTCCCTTCTTGTTCGCGTCGTGTGCTTCCCGAGCTTCTGGAGTACATGCGGTTCTCCTGGTGCAGTCCCAATGCATCTAATTATGAGTTCTTGCAACCCCTTTACAACCTTGTTGTCACGTAGTAGCTTCATGCATGTCTCCAAGAATGTAGTGAGAATTGATGGGTCCATTTCCAGTTCCAGTTTGTCTTTACTTCCTGAAGTGGAGGCATCAGCAAAGCTCCTCTTAGCTTCCATGAAGATCTCCTTCGCGCGCTCCAAATCAAATTCTGGTTCCTTCGTTGGAGCCTTGCGAACCTAGGTACTTTCTTCAAGATTCTTGCCTTTGTCATCCCTTGTCATAATTCCACTCTAGAGCACAATATTTACATTAGGGTCTTCCTCGCGTGGCTCAGACCTCATCATTTGCAGGTTCTGAGTCGGGGGAGGTTGGAGTGCTCCTTTATCGCACAACCTCATTGTCAATGTGGGACAATCCTCCATCTCATGATCAAACAACGTACAATACAAGCATCATGGTTGCATTGGATTCATACAATCGCGGTCATAATTCCCTGGCCCTCCATAATTGTAATATATCAGTTGTTCACAACCTCTTCCTGGTCCCCCTCCACCTCGGCCTTGTCCGTGCCCCTATCTTCTGGTGCGCGCCATTCCTGCATTCTGATCGAGGGGCTATGTTTTTGCCTGAACTCTATAGGTAGGAGTTTGATCAATCATCAACTCATAACTTATATAGGTGCACTCATCATGTCGTACTAACCTACAGAAATTACAGAAAAATTGTTGTAAATTCTACATATACTTCTGTAATAGATGGCAATTATCTGTAGCATGCTTTCCTCCTATCTGACAAATCGCGCACCATAGTGCAGGCACCGTGCTTAGTCCTACATGTGCCTCCAGTCTTAATGGCATTGGCCCTCCTCCTACAAGGTAATTCATGAACTCCAGGTAGTGGTCCTTGTCATGCCCCTAGCCCTTGCATTTTACACACCATACCTCATCACGCATCTCTGGGTAGGTTGTCTTGTCTTATTTCAAACTCTACATCTCAAGGCACAAGTTTTTCAATTGCGCATGAATATGCTGAACTCCCAGCTTGGGATATTGTATCGGGGTCTCATGCAATCTCATCTTGACCTCCAAGACTTTGGCCTGAGTGGTTAAACTATGTTGTGACAGCGCATTCCATAGATGCGACGTTAACGATGCTATAAACCATTCGCAATGTTGCCCGTCTATTAACGTCATGTTATCTTCACGAAGTATGCACTTCAGTCTTTGATCCAACTCCCAAGGTGTCCCACCTAGTAGCATTGTGATTTCCTTGACCCCAATGATTGACTATACCTCTAACTTTGGCCTGCTAAATTCCTTGTTTAGCGCAGCTTGGATATCTTTGATCCTCGCATTTGGATTGTCATTGGAATGCTTAATGTACCAGGTCAGTACATGATCCTGCAGAGTGTTGACCAACGTTGCCTTTTTTATATTGTCATCAGTGACTCCCTATGCTTCCCATATAGCTATTATCATGAACCAAAGCTGGTCCGAATATTCATTCCCTACTCCCTTGAAAACTGGTAGCTTTATCGCGTTTGCCATACTGCTTCATGGTGGTGGCGGAGGTGGTATGGGTGAAGATAGGAGTGAAGATGGTGAAACTGGCAGTGGTGTGGGTGGGGGTGGTATGCGCAGAATTCTTTGCCTTATCATATTGGTCGCACTTATTGGCTAGAACTTCGCGAGCTCTTCTTCGCCCCTTCACGGAGGTGAAATCAAGGGGCTAGCTTCTAGTTCTGTACCACCTTCATTTCTGTAGATTCTCCCACTTCTTGTAGCCCCAAACATCAATTTATTCGCATAACCCGTTTTTCACATAGTAGCATTTTAATCCAAGTGTTTAAAGATTTAACGTACTTACCTCGCGATCCTTTGAGGAAGTGTCATTCTACCTCGCTATACCTGACTGAAGTATCTACTGTGAATTCGGTGATGAATCTTCCTATGATTCAATCGAGCCAGTGATCGACAGCCTGCACGATCTTATCCTCCGATGCTTCCAGTTTGCACACCAATTCCGGAGTCCACACAATAGGTCTGTCAATTTTACACCTTCCTTGGCTATCTACAAGCTTCACAATCCACTCGTATAACTCATTGGGGAAGGATGCAAAGAACATTTCATGGATCTCTGTATATAAGTAGCAGTCTAACCACTCTTTCTTTGATAGTCACAAATTCCTGTTTTCCTACACTGCGAGCTCGTGAATCTTCCTGTCCAACCAATCTTCAATTCCTTTATTTGTCTGATTCTAGTGATACAACACTAGACATCCCTATGCAGATCTCAGTCCCGACAATGAAACCATTTGTTGGCTTGTTGGGGCCTGACCCAAGTTCAGAGTTAATTAGCCAAACAAATCCTTATACTACTAGCCCTTTGGACAACAGTCTGCAGAGCACCGACTGAGGTCTCACCTGAAGCAGTATGGGAGGGTGTTGGAACCAGGTTTCCGCACCCTTGAGAGGTTCAACTGATCCAACTGTTCATCCCTGTGTGTAGGTCACTTTGTGCACTTCCCTATTACTCACACCCTGATATACTGCCTTCGCACAACCCTAACCAGGGGCTGTGGAGCTTTCACGTTGCTAGAGCAATGCTCTGCGCTATTACCCAAGATCTTACTTATCTTCCTATACCAGTTAATTACCTTCGTGTACCTGGATGTCTTACATTATATTTATTTACACAAAACATTCATATGAGTTCACGTAGCAAATAAACAGTATACTTGCAAATTATACCCAATCATACATTAAAATAGGAAACGATACACAGAAATATGGTAAACTTCTCTTTATTGATTATTCCAATGGTTACACACTCGACCTACCCTACGCACTCAGCTGTTGGGGTCCACGCACTTAGCTGCAGACTACTAGGCCTCTGTGCACTTAGCTGCAGAGCCTTCTCCTACTCTACGACCCAAAGACACACTCTACACTTTGACTCAGTCACTTAGACTTATCATGCTCTTATGCTATTTGTTATCTATACTATACTTAGAGCCTCACTCTATTTATACAATCCCATGGTCTGTGAACCATGGGTAGGTCTATTAAGCTGACATTACTTTACAAAAATGAGTGTGGACAACCCTGTGACTCTATTATGATTTCGCGCTCTGCACCCACAATTTGTGGAGCTTTTACAAAAGGATTTGGTTAAAACTTGGGCTTTAAGCCCCAAAACATGCCTTGGGGGGATTCCATGCCCAACACTTAGAATGAGCGGAGAAGATGGTAGGATTGTTTCCATTTGAGGGCTTGTCTCTTTCCAACATCCTTATTTCTTATTGAGCTTTGGTTCCACATTAGATTTAGATAATAATGGCGTGTTCTATTTTTTAACACAATTTACTTCAATGTTTCTTATCATCCCAGTGACAATTTTCAATTATCTTCAGTAGAAATCACATTAACTTATACACATTGATAATAAATGTAGATAGAACATAAAAACATATGCAAAAGACAAGGCAAGGCAAGAGGAGACAAGATGTGGCAGATGTCAAGGACAAACCCCAATGTGGGGAAACCTTTTGATCAAATCTTCTTATTATTCTTCAATATATAGAGAGAGAGAGAATACAAATATGAAAAATACATGCCCAAAACAAATATGCCAAATCAGCAATCAATGCAGCCTTATTCAAAAAGTCAATGGTGGTCAAAGATGCCCCAAAATGTCCTCCAATCATCTCAGTCAATAGATGAAGAATGTGGCCTCCAAAGGGGGTCAAATTCAACCCAAAACAAGCTTAGTAAACCCAGTCAAAGTATGCTGTAATTCGAAAGTCAACGTAGCAGTCAACTCATTCAAACATTCCCCAATCACCTGGAAATCTGTATCAAAGAATGTGGCTGGCAAAAATAAAATAAATAAAAATAAAAATAATAAAATAATAAAATAAAATTCCCCAAAACAGAAGTCAACGTTGGTCAAATACTATTGGTCAATGCATGCCCTAGTCCAGAAATTTTCGGCCTCCAAAACCAGTCTAGAGATCTACCTTCCTTCCACACATGCAAAGAAGAGAGCCTCCAAGTTGTACGAACCAATCAAGAGATGAGAGAGAAGATGATTTGATGAGATGATTGATCTCCAAATTAGAGAAGGGTGACTTCTATTTATAGAATTTGTTGATGGTGAGGAGACACATCCATTGGGCTTCATGAGCCTACATTTGACTGTGACCAACCTTGACAATTTGTCCATGAGAAAGAATAAATTCAAAATTCCATTTTTTCTTGTCAGAATGAGATGATCTTTATATAGAAATTGTACCTCTCAAAAATAGGAATCCAATGCAATAATCGTATCCATCATATGAGTTGTCCAAAGGTGGAATTTGGCCCTAGTTGAAAATTTTAGCATAGATGCACTGGGCACATTTGTTTAATGACTTTCTTTCCTTTTTCCTCATTGCTATGGTCATCTTCTGCATAATATTTACCAAAGATCAAATTCACAAACGAGCTTCACATCTAAATACTTGTATAGGTGAGTGATTGAAACAATTGTAGACATGTTCAATGAAATACAAATGCTCATCCCAAAAGTCCCATACAATTGGACTTATCATCAAGCCAAAATAACATAACATGCTAAAGAAAACACACTTGTTGCAAATAAGTGATTTGTACATGAATTCACTTTACAGAGCACCCAAATGGGAATATACAACAAGTAGTTACAATTTTACAAAGCAAGCTAACTGTACAAAATAGTCTACCCATTCTTTGCCTAACCAAGCTTATGGCTTCTCTTTCTACACCCACTTTTCCACTTGTCACTTTCTTTGCAAAGGATCACGTGACCTCTTTTTCCATTTTGGACAAAGTTCTAGATGGAGTTTTGAACACTTATCAATCTGATTCCCATTCATGCTACAATGGGTACACAAACGCTTATGCTTTTCCATCAAAAAAGAAGTATTCATACCTAGGAGAGGTTCCTCATATCTTGTCCCAAGGATTTGATCCATTATTTTGGCCATCACCTTACGTTTCTCACAATCAACCACACAATGGTTAGATTCATCACAAAATGTGCAAGGAAACATTTCCCATAAATTATCAAAATCACAAACATTTTTGAAATCCCTATCCTTTGGGTTGTGACTTTGATAAGAAGAACTGGACTTTGCATGTCCCCTGGAATGTTCATCTCTCTTTCGAAATAATTCTGCACTATCACTACCATCATGGTGTGACATATCATCAAATGATTTATTTGCCTCAGCAATTTTGGAGCACCCTTCAATTTCTTCATGGCCATAACCCAATCCTTCATACTGTGGTTGTTCCTTCACTTTGATAGGATTAGTGATACCTTTTCCATTTACTCTGAGGCCTCTTCAATCATAATCCATATGAGTTAAAATCTTCACACCAATCCCTTTGGTATTCTTTTCAAAAGATGCAAAAGATTTGTTATCAAAATTACTTGAAGGAGTAGAACTAGAAACACTAATTACCTCCTTTGGTCATCCGCCCATTTTTTTTATTCAGATGTTGATGAAGAAGTGGATGATGTCTCTAGCCAACCACTTTTAGCAACTGGAACCTAGGGTTCTCTTTCATATGTTGACAAAAATTGCAAGCATCATTCTCAACATAGGGTCCATATCCTGTGTTTGGACCATGCCCACAAATTGGTTTAATATTGGAGGGATTCTTTGTTGCTTCTAGAATGGAACACTCACTAGTCTGTTCCTCCACTATATTCTACAACTGCATGCACATTTTCCTTTTCTCCTCCTCTATAACTTCAAGCAATCTCCTTAGCTCAACATTCTCCATTTGAAGAGATAAATTAATATCCTCCAACTCTTGGAGTATTTCACACTTCAGTTTCTTGCCCATACTTGCAATCTGGAAAGAACCTGCTCTGATACCACCTAATCTGGAAATGGAGGAAAACTCATTTGATCGTCCTCTAAAACTTTGCAAGTTAAAACAAAAATGGGTCTTTAAAGGTCAAATAAGTTTCACCACCTCTTCAAGATGATAAGTTACTTTTTCACTTGAAATTAAAAGAGAAACAAATGCATATGCAAATCAAGATGATAAACATGAAGAGAATATATCAGTAATTGATAACGGATTTCACCCCTCCTGGGCCACGTCTCTGGGCCCTGTTCCAATGGTTAGTCCTGTTATATTGATTTCAAAAAAAATGAGCACATTACAAATTTTTGAGACTAAAGTGGCTTGTTTCTCCTACAAAGAATTCTCACTTAAAATATGACTCCCTAAAGAAAGTCCTGATGGTCAATAGAAAAAGGACTATCTCACAATAGGTCCTTGTACTCCACCTAAAATCACAAAGCATAAACATACAACTACTCTACAATGAAGCATTGAAAGTGGATTCTCTCATAAGAACATTAAGAAAAAAATGAAAATAGATACTCTACTGAAGTAACAACTACTGTAAATGAAATTGGAAGGATGGAAAACCTCTAACTAGGTTCTTTACATGCTAAAAAATTCCTCTATCAGGCTACAAAACTTTCTATGTATTTAGCACTAAAGGACTTAAATCTACAAAACGTCCATCATATAGTGCTCGAATTAAAAAACAGAGTCTACAATTGAGTCAAGGACACTCAAAAAACCCTATCTAAGCTCTTCTTGAGCTCAGAAAGGTTAAAAATTGAGCAAGATATGCCTCTTAGAACCAAGATCTGTTTACATAGTCCGTCGAGCGACAATTTCACCTGAGACCGGTGAGATTCCCGCTACAAAAGGCGCAATTTTTTGCCACTTTAAGCTCACCAATAACCCATAAAGTGCCAAAATAGGGTCACATTGTGCCATGTGTCCAGGGGTCGGGCTAACTGCCCACCCCGGCTGGCTTAGCACTATGCTCCATCTCAATATGGTCATATGGTGTCGATATTGTTGGGGGTCGGGGCCAAATGCCCACCCCCAATGGATTTGGCTCTTATCTGTCTATCAGTGATCATATAATAATCATGGCACTCGGGTCTAGCATGGGCTAGGTGCCACTTGGTTTTCTCCCTCCACAACATCGTAGGTCTTATGAGTGTTGATGGAACTTGGTCGAGGGCCAAGTGCCCCACCTTCTCTACTCTGCTTGCATCATGAGCATATGGGTCGTGATATGACCAGGGTCAAGGCCTAGTCCCCACCCTCTCCACCAACATTCCTCTGCTTGGTCCTGTGGTGAGTAATGTGACTTGGGGTTAGAGCTAGCCGCTTGGCCCCTCCTCCAAAATCCAAAACCATACCACTTCAAATAAAAATAAATTTCTATATATAATAAGAACTATTGTGGTGGTCTAATGGTTGTGAATTTCATTGTTTTGTGGCAAGTCTATGGGTCAAACCCTGCCAAGGCCCTTTGGCCCTTAAAAAAAAAAAAATAGCCAATCACAAAGGGCCATGTGGTGCCCTCTGATTGGGCCATGTGGCACCCTCTTATTGGGCCACCTCAAACCAAACCAACCAATCAAAAACCACCACCTACACTTGTATGAACCTACCACATGTTGATACAGGATTGGTCCACTGCCATTTGTTTGCACAATCAGTTGATGACATAATTTGTACGGACTACCTAGTTAGCAACCCAGTCAACCCTATTATTGACTTTTTGTTGTCGGTTAAAAACTTCAAAATGCCATAACTTCTTCATACGACGTTGGATTAATGTGATTCAAGCATCACTGCAATTAGGACAATGAAAACTGTGATTTGACACTAGTTATTCTAAACACTTTCATTTTTAGCCTATTTTTTATCTCTGGATCATGTGGGTTTAGTGTGGGTTCATAGTCGGGTTCACAGAGCGAGCATGAGGGAATTCCACAGGGAGGCAAGAGGGAATTCGAGGAGGCCACAAGGGAATTTGAACAATGGGCATGAGTGTATTTGAGCAGGGAAGATCAATGGGCATGAGGGCATTCAAGAAGGGAAATGCATTGGGCACAACGGAATTTGAGTAGGGAAACATTGGAAACCTATCTTCAATATGGTGGTAAGCTTGAAACTAGGTTCCTCTGTTTGTTATATTTTTTAGGAACTAGCTCACAAACCTTAACCCATGAATATAAACTCGAGCCGAACTCTCTTATCATTGTTAGTCCTTTACCTACCTCAAATTCGTCAACCTATTTCCACCCAGGGTATTTATTCGTCAGTCAAATAAAATAAATCCACTTTGATCCACCTGAATATCTATATATATATTACCCCCAGGACATTCTTACCTAATGGGGTGAACCCTTACCCATGACTGTAAGCTCAAAACCTTAAAATGTTTAGCTTGATTTATATTGCATGGTATTTTCTTGGTCAAAATATCTGTATTACTTACACTATTATGCATTATGGAGTTTGTAAGTAAATCCCTTAAAATTTTCTTTTCATTCATTTGCCAACTGCACTTCTTAAGAATGAAAAATGTCCATAGAGATTTTTCAAATTGATTTTTCCAAGAGTGCTCAGAACACAAAACCTTCCTTCTTGAACTCAATATCACAATCTTCAAACCACTTTTCCACAAATATGTTCAAAACTTTGTATTTTTGAAAAAAAAAGTTGGAGCACGAGTACACAATGAATGAGCTTCTCATTTAAATTCTCATAAATTAAATCCTTCTATAATACTACTTGAATATCAGCTCTTTTTGGATGACTTTTCAATCTTTAGAGAAAATATATATATATGTGATTTTCTATATTGAATCTTCAAATATTGAAGAGTAGCTATGGTGCAAGGACATGACTTGTAGATGGTATCTATTATTCAGAATGCTTTCATAGAGATAGAGAAATCTTAGTCCTATTTTGATGAATATTTCATATCCTTTTAAAATATTACTATGCCTAGAATTGATTATAGTCTTCACTGGTTTGAGTTTCAAGTCTTCAATGCTCCATGTATGCCCAGAAGAAGATCAGATCTTAGGATCCTTCTTTCCAAAACCAAGAACGAATTTGGACTATGCCTTCCTTTTAGGATCTCCTTCGAAGATGCCCAAAATCTTGGATATGTGGTTTCTACTATAGGTTTGACTTCTCGGGATGTGAAAAACATCCTTCTCTTTGATGCCCAGAGGCTCAATTTTCCTTCCAATAGTCTCGGCCTTCGAATGGCTAATGAATTAGGCCTTCAGCTTCCTTGAACCTTGAAGTAGGGATCAAAACATACTTTCATATATGCATGTATGAGGTTCTTATCATTTGGAATATAGTTCATACCTTCATTCTTCCTTGCAATGGGTTTAGCCTTCAAAGGTTTTGATGGTAGACTACTCGGATCTTCAAACCATAGCTTGTGATTCTTTATTACTCATTCACTGAATGTGATCAGAATTTTTTGACTGAAGCTTGAAAGAGTGAGCCCAAAATTTGAGTATAACCTTCTTAGGATCTCAGTCTAGATGGAATTAATACCTTGTCAACCTTGCATCTTCTAGAGACCTTCTTCTTTGCATTTACACAAGTGAATCAAGCTTTGATACCATGTTGAGAAAACTAGGGAAAATTGTATAAGGATTTCTCATATTTTTTTTCTATTATTACATTGACAATTCTTGTGATATTATTATCCCAATATCAATATTATTATATTTTGTTTGCTATCATCAAGACAATGCCATTTAAATAAGATCACAATGAAAACAAGGACACCAGGAATAAGCTCTTCGCCAGGGAAAAACCCCTCCATAGGGGAAAACCAAAAAGCTTCTCTTCTTACAGATTCTCAAAGAAGACTTATAGAACTTTGGTCTAAAAAACTCACCAAGTGATAGACCAGCCATCCAAATAACAATGCTTCTCTCTTCAACATGAATTTCTCCTCTTTTCTAGGCCAAAATCTGAACCAAATCAGCTTCCCTTCTCACATGTGTGAGCTTGCCAAAATAATAAAAGATGCCCAAGAAAAAAAAACCTTCTCTTCTTCCTCATTGATTTCCCCCTCTTCTTCACTCTAATTTATCTCAGAATTCTCAAGAGATGTGAACTTGATTAGTGTCTTTGGAGGTCGAATGAATCTTCTATATATAGCCTCTTAATGTGGTGCAACTTCCTTGTCATGGGTCAACTTGGTGGGTTGACCAACCCATCACTTGGTGGTTTCTTTTCCTTTTTACATTCAAAAATAATTTCTTTTACATTGATCATAGAGCCCTCCAAGGGACTTTACATCGTGACCTTGAACTAGACCTTGTCAAAACCCTAGGGCACACAATGGGTGCCAAAGCTAATAAAATAATCAATGGGAAAGAAACCCATTCTTCAATAAATAATTTTTCTTTTGTAGAATATAATTTTCTTTTTCTTTTTCTTTGAAAATTACATCAAGTTAAGGTACATAAACAATTATGAAGGCTGAATCTAGTTACCATTTTCAACACCTTCAACATTAGCTTTAAATAATGAAAGAAAATTAGAATAAAAACATTTTAAATAGTTTTGTTACCAAAATAAATGCCTATGAGATTATAAAACATTGCATCTAAAACATAAAAATACCAACTCTAAGGGCTAGATAACAACATAACTAAGGTTTATTCTGCATAAATCAAAAGCCATTGATTATGTCAAAGAGATACCTATAGATATAGTGTAATGATGTTTCCTACATAAGAATATAGAAGCTAGAAGATAGATAGAAAGTGAGAGAGAGAGTAGGATAATAATAAAGAATATCCAGGTAAATAAGGAACAAATAATTCCCTCTCCCAAGTAAATCTACTTCAAGCAACTAACCCTTTACAAAAAAAATTGAATAAATAAGGGAAATTAAAATAATTTTATGTGGCAGAGAGAAAAAAACCCAATAATGGTTTGTATTTGTTAAACGCTTCAAATCTAGAAAGCCAAAAAATTTCAATTATAAACTTGTATCAATCATCTGTTTACTAACCAACTCGAGATGATAAAATAATTCCCACAATCAAATTGTATAGGACAAGCGACTCTGTAAAAATGAGTATGAGGATCATGCGCATAAAATGCTTAGGCTACTAGACATTTGCGCTTAAACCAAAAGGAAAAGTAGCCATATGTAAGATAACATATAATAGATTTAAATTAATATGATTATCATTTCTCCTCACCTATTCTATCTCAGTATTAGATACACATGAACAAGCGAAATGACAATTTATTTCTAGCATCATATAGACATTCAAATTGTGGCAATCAAAAATAATAATTCTAATGAAAATTTGGTCAAAATTTGATCATGTTTTATGTGTTATTAATTTTAAATATAGAAAATTTTAAACATGCTCAATATATCACTCTCCTTATTTGGAGATAAATCATTAAGAGTTTGAATCATCATGATGCCTTCCCAAGACCAAGCCAACCACCAAACAATCCAAACAAAGTCTTCCCAAGACCAAGCAAGCCACCAAACAAGCCAGACAAAGACTTCCCAAGACAAAGGAAACCACCAAACAATATTCTTTGAACAAAGACAAGATCTCCAATGATTCAACAAGGTTGAACTTACCAAGAATGAAACTTCTCTAAATTTTGGCTTCATCAGTTAGGTCTATAACTCTGGCTTCTAAAAACTTGAACCTGCAGTAACCCAAGAATCACAAAAATTTGCATGAGTGGGCCAATAATAGTAGGAGATCAGACTTCTTTCTTTGGTTGATATTCTTCTTTTCTTCACTAGGGTTATTTATTTTCTTCTAGCCTCCTCACACTAATTTTATATCACATATCAAATGCCAATATGTGTGTCGCTAGAGGAGGTCCAAGTCCTCTGATTTATAGTCTTCACAAGGGCTAGAGTGGGCCTCTCTAGGATGACTTTATCATGGATAGCCGACTTAGTCATGGGGTTTTTCTAGACTTTTCTAAACATCAAAATAATATTTTCTTTCTTGATACAAGAGCCCAATTAGGTCTATTACATCATGACATAAGCTTTGAATCAAGGCAAAAACCCTAGAGCACTCAATGGGTGCTTGGACCTATGAACCAAAAAATTTGAGCATGAAACCCATGCTTTAATAAATAATTTTTATTTTGCAATAATTTTCTTTTTGTTTTCATAAGTACATAAGAGATACGTCATGTCATGAGCTGAATATAATTATGAATACCAATACTAGTTATAGCTTTCAATAGGAACTTCGCATGTTACTAACCTTCAATGTCTTCAACATCAGATTGATCCTCCACTAAACTCATCTCTCCTTATTTAGTATTTCACATTTCTTCTTATCCACGGACTTACAATGAAATGAAGTTCATGTGTGATGTCTCTCAAATGAGTTTGAATGCCTACTTTATATAGCCTTCCAAAGGCTTTTTAAGCTCAATGTGAGGCCAACTTCAACTAGCTAGTTGACCTGTTCTTGGGAGCACTATAAGCATTTTTCCAAAATACAAAATGATTTTCTTTCTTTGATACAAGTGCCAAAATGGGTCTTTACATAATTAAAATGACCTTTTGACTTAAGACAATCATATAGGCATGCAACAGATGCCTGACATATTGACAAAAGACTCAAGCATGAAACCATGCTTTATAAAAATTTCTTTTTACAATCTTCTTTATTCTTTTGATAAATATATAATGATTACATCATGACATGAAACAAATGACAATTATGAAGACCGAAACTTGTTACCTTTCCCAATATACAGGAGCATGCTAATTCAACTAAGCCATAGGAGAAACACCAATTATGTTTCCATTTTAAGTTTCTTGCTCAGCTTGGGACAAAGTTTCATTTGATACATGATGACAACAAGAGAACTATGGCTCATGATATATGTTGCATGATGAGATTGTCTAGTCCTCCAAGTGAAGTGAAACAATATCTCCAAGGGATGTAAAACAATATCTCTTCAATATGATGGCTCTTCTATCATTTTGTTCTCACCAAGGAAACCTAAAACACCTCCTACAATTTTGGACTTGAGGAAACCCTAGAAACCCTAGGGTATTCGCAAATGTGAACATTAGAAGAAAAATTTCAAAATCTTGATGTGTCTCTCAATAGGTCGAAGATCTATCTCTATAAAGCCTTTCCAAGAGGCTCCATTAGCCCTCTCTGTAGGTTGAATTTTTCTTAGCTATCCGACCTAGTATTGGGAGCCTTCTAGACATTTCTAATTTCAAAATATTTTTTCTTTCCTTGACACAAATTCCTGAAAGGGTATTTTACAATATGACAAGGACTCTTGACTCATGACAAACCTTAAGAGAATTCAATGGATGCTTGACCTAATGATAAGGTGACTTGAGCATGAAACCTATGCTTTACAAAAATCATTTTCATTCTTCTTTTGATAGATACATAAGAATTACATCATGACATGGGTCAAATGACAACTATGAAGACTGAAAATAGTTACATTGTTCAACATATCGAAGTATGTGGGTATTTTTTCGTAATGGAAGATTAAATGCTATTATATTATGTTGATTTCGCAATTTATCGAGTGAGTTCGTTGGTTGGCATGAATAGGTTCTCAAGTTTTTAAATATTACTTGAATATTTTAAATGCAAAGAACTTCCTTGTAACTCACTTGTACTATTATAGTTTTCTTGTGGTTTCATCAAGATGTTTCTCTACATCCCTTATGACACTCACTAAAAGTTTCTCTCATTTGATGGTGTGTTATAGGGCATTCAACCAAACAAGTATTTGTCAGATCTATCTTCATCGAGTGACGAAATTTTAGGTGGGATAGAATAAATTGACCAAATATCTACTACGTTGTCTAGTAGGCGAAGATCAAATAGAGGAGAAAAGATTAGAAGAAAATTCCATAGATGACATTGAGGCTGTTGAAAATAGTAGCAAGAAATGTTAAAAATGGCATCTAGAAATTCCAACTTAATTTGTCCGTGAATTAAATTGTGAATTAGATTGTAATTCTTTTCTCATAGAAACTTGTAATAGTTAACTAAGTTAATTTGACTTAGTTAACCTAGGAGTTTCGAGTTAGAAGTCTTTTGGAAGTGTTGATGGTGTTGGACCTGCCAATATGTCAGGGGATCTCCCCGGTAAGAAGTCGCAATTAGACCTTAGACCGTTTGGTGAAGGATTCCCAGTGGTGGGTCGTACGGTATCACCTTGACCGTGCTTTCACATAGAGACAAGTAAGATGTCCTTGTTGGTGGCAAGTGCATGACAGTTACGACAAGACAAGGAAGGCGTATTAATTGTTCTAACACACAGAGAGTGGGGTGAATGCATCCCTTGGAAACCTGTGATAGCATGCGGCTTTGAAGGGAACACACGAGGGAAGATGCATCACAACCTAGAAAGAAAGTTAGCTAATAATCAAAATTGATGGTTAAACCAATCCGCACATTTCAGTAAGATTCATACATACTTATACAAAATAGTCCATACATGCATGTGTAAGAAAACAGATACATATATCACTTAGAGTAAACAAGATAGTTGGAATAAAATACGACATATGCATGAAACGTGTTTGCTCTGCTATATTAAGAAGTGTAAGTTCCAGCCATATAATACATCCTTGTCCAACCACTAGTTCTGACAATGGAACGTTACAAGCACAATTGCCTGCTCCTCTATTAGGCCCCTGTACTACTAGTATAACCCCTTATTATTATTATTACAACCCCCTTATTATATTGATGTACCCATGTAGTGCCCATATTATTACTATTGTGCCCCATAGAAGCCCACTATTGTTATTATTGTGGCTTTATATTATTATAGTTAGGTCGGCTGGGTTATATTGTGGCTCCTTAGACTCCTATATATAGAAAGGAGGTTTTGTCATTTGTATCATCCAAGAATTGTTCATTTATGTAATGTAAAGGAGGTTTCCCCCTCGAAGAGGCTGAATTCTAAGGCGTTGATCTATCTTTTCTATCTTTTCTTGAGCTGGTTCATAACATTTGGTATCAGAACTTTGGATTCTAGGGTTTCATTGCTCCAAACAGGTCATCGTGGAATTTTCATTGTAACTTTTTTTTTGCGATGTTTCAGAAGCTAAAAACAAAACCCATTTGAGAAGACATCGCGCTGAATCTCAAATCCAAATTTCAGAGCTTTTCGCGATATATTTTCGGAGATATGATCTGAGGAACTTGGTATTTTTGCAGACTCCTGAATTACATTCCAAACAGGTGACCCAGGGAAAATCTTCATAACTTTCTCTCTAAGTATCGGATTGAAATTTCGTAAGAAGGTAAAAAAAGAGGACAGACTGTACTTTTTTGTATATATGTTTCACAGTGAAAGGTTGAAACAGGGACCCGTGGCACGTCGTACAAGTTCACCCTACTGAACTAGTCTATAATCGGTCGTTGTGGGAGATTTGGCATAACTCTTCCTTGGAGAATCCAATTGGGATTAGACTGGTGGCATTGGAAAGAGAACACAGAGGGCTACTGTAGGTCACATTGTTAGAACTTAAATATCTAAAAGTACAGAGTTACAGTTGTTTCAAGATCGAGCTCCTAAAATCAAGAAAAAGCAAGATGAGGAAGTTTGATGGCAAGGATCCAGTAAATTGGATACTTCAGATGGAGCAATATCTTGATCTACATGGTGTACCACTGTTACAAAAGGTATGTATTGCATCTTCATATTTAGAACCAGATCAATTTTTATGGTATAAAGGGCTTTGTTCTCGTAAAAGACTTGTTACGTGGTCAATTCTCACGAAGGAAATGATAGCACATTATGAGGATACAAAGAGCAACACCTTCTTTAGAGCAACACCACAACAATTGGAAAGATTAAAAGGGCTTTGTGACATAGTGGAAAGTAAAATTATGGCAACAAGGAAGTCTACCTGTCACAGCTATAAATATGGAAGTGTTGTTTCTCCTGGCCTTCCACAACCTACAAGGGTTACACCACAAGAATTGGAAGAGAAAAGAGAAAAAGGGCTTTGTTACAATTGTGATAGCAAATGCAATAAAGGTCATAAATGTGCCGAGAAGAAATTATTTTACATAGAGTATGAAGGCGAGGAAGAAAAGGATCAAGAAACATCAAAAGAAGAGGATATACACCAAGACCCAACCCCAAAGATAGAAGAAATGAATCAGACCATATCTTGTAAAGCATTGGCAGGAATTACCACTCCTCAAACTATCAAGATAGGAGGACATATCAAGAAGAAAAATATTGAAGAAGTGAAAGATCACATCGAGCATCAAGAAATGAATTTGACCATATCTTGTAAAGGATTGGAAGAAATTACCACTCCTCAAACTCTAAAGATAGAAGGACATATCAAGAAGAAAAAGGTTCAAGTGGTGAAAGATCACATTGTGCATCAACAACAAGTTCTCCAACTTTTAAAGGATAATGCCACTTTGGTGCAAAATCGAATGAAACAACAGGTAGATGAACATCGTAGTGAAAAATGTTTTGATGTAGGTGATTGGGTATATTCACTGCTACATCTCAAGCAAGCTATTTGTGAGAAGGAAATGTTGGCAATACTACATGCACTTAAAAAATGGCGACCTTACCGAATGGGAAGACACTTCATGGTAAAAATGGATCATGATAGTTTTAAATACATTTTAGAACAACTATTATCTTTAGAAGAACAGAAAAAATGTGTCACAAATATGTTGGGTTATGACTTTGACATCATCTATAGAAAATGGAAGCAAAATTTTGTTGCAGATGCACTCTCAAGAAAGGATGAGGATGTGGAAGCATTGTTTTATGCTATTCCTATTATCCAACTAGATTCGATAAACGAAGCAAGGGATGAATCGAAGAAGGATGAAGAAGTATGGCCACTTATTCAAAAGTTGCAAAAGATCCCAATTCAAAAAATATTGCCAGAAATTGAAGAGGAGGGAAAAATCATATTGGAACTTGGAGCAGTCACTGAAACAAGAACTCAACAGCTAGGAAATCGATCAATTTCAGAGTATCTCATCAAGTGGAAGAACTTACCCGCTGAAGATTCCACATGGGAGGA
>APFE030498278.1:10577-21949 GCA_000404065.3 Pinus taeda | reverse complement strand
CTATTGTTATTATTGTGGCTTTATATTATTATTGTTAGGTCGGCTGGGTTATATTGTGGCTCCTTAGACTCCTATATATAGAAAGGAGGTTTTGTCATTTGTATCATCTAAGAATTATTCATTTATGTAATGTAAAGGAGGTTGCCCCCTCGAAGAGGCTAAATTCTAAGGCATTGATCTATCTTTTCTATCTTTTCTTGAGCTGGTTCATAACATCCTCCAAAGAGATACACTAGCTCTGCGTAGTGGAGAAGCCAAGGCTCATTATAATAATGTCCAAGCTCTCTCTAAGATACTCCTATCAGAAGCTTGGCTGACAAAAAGCCTATACAATGAGTTATGAGGTTCTATTTATAACAAAGGGTGGGGTGACCCTTGACATTCCCCTTTGTGACCATTTGTCTATCCTCATGACTCTTCAACTATTCTATGACTATTACATTCAACTATCGACACTTGAAATTCTAATTGACAAAACATTACATGCAATCTACACAGGTACCCATGTGAAACAAAATGGCTTGAGCAAGCCATGCAAGACATCACTAACACTCGGACTATTGTTGTGAGACCAACTCTTTGACATCCTCTTGATGGTTTATGGTTGCGAACTGATGTCAAGGTTGGTCATCCGTGATGGTGTCCGTGCACTCAATGGTGACATCCTGCTGAAAGGGAAATCTTGCCTCCATTGCATTCGAGTACACTGATATGGCCCCTCTGTCCAACTCATTTGATAGCATTCACATCATCGTCTTGAACGTGGCTAGACCAGCAACATACTGATGCATAGTGTCTGTGTTGATCTCCAAGTGTGTGCTGGTGACCATGCGCATCAACTTGTCGAAGTACATGTTTAGTTCCATTGGGAATTTCTTCTTGTCTTCACCTCAGTGAGTGTCCCAAATGGGCGGGATCACATATGTGCGCACAATGACATGCATGCTGATGAATTCCCTTGCATGTGATCAACAACACTTCTCACCTTGTTTGCTCCGTGCCAACTGCTGGGATGGATCTATAACTTGTACAGGCACAGTTTTATCCGTTTGTGCATGTTGCGCTCCCTTGTGTACCTGTTCCTACTGCAACTCATTCTCTCAACTATGCAGCTCACGTTCTTCCTTGAGTTGTTGCTTTAGCACATGCAACTCCTTCTCTATTTCTTTCTCTTCCTTCGTACAATCTTCATGTCACACCATCACCTAATGGCCTCAATCTCCAAAGCTACTATCGTCGTGAGTGGATATGCTTTGAGCTTGCAGCTTTGCTTTGCCTCTATGATGTCAATAACCTTCCTCTTCCATTCATCATGTATGGGTGTGATGCCTTCTGCTACTACTGATGGTGTTTCTCGTTGTGATGTTGCTTCCATATCATCTTGATGTCCTTGTCTACAAACAACTTGATGTCTTCATAGGTAGGCAAGCTCATAGGCACTCGCTTGGTTGCAAACCCTGTTGTGCTCTCAGTGGTGTCCTTTAACTCTACTCTCCTGAAGCCCATTGTACTTGTGTTGCTGAGAGACAGAAGAACACCTGTGATGCCTAGAGACATAGCAACACCCATGGCAAGAAATTTTTCAGTCTAAAACCAAAAAAAACTTGAGGACTAACTTGCAACATACTTGTGTTATTGATTGTGAAGGTTGCGCAATTTCTGCTGGGAGATCGGGAGACTGACTGCCAAAACTGTGCAAGGCACAATCCAGGCTGTCGGGAGGCTAACCAACTACTGGAACTATGCATTACGCAGTATAGCCTGGTCTGCTGACGACTAAAACTACGCAATGCACAGTTTTAGTCAGCAGTGTCATGCAATGAGCAAACTGCATTGCGTAGTTTCTGGGACTAGCAGGACACTGCCTCTAATAATTTCTCAATGCAATCCTAGAGGTCAGTGTTGGGCTAAACGTGTGCAATTTTTGGAGGGAAGGCAAAGACTTCACTTCCAGAAATGGAAGTGTTAGCTAGTGTTGGGACAAGGTCCCATAGTGTCAATTTTGGGGTTAAAATCCCAAGGTTTGGGGCAGAAAGCCAAAGTTTTTGTATAAAAAGTGTAAAGTCTCCATAATTTGTGATCATGGAGCATGATGATGTAAAGTGTCATAAAGGGTTTCCACCCTTCTATTATGTAACTTGTTTCGGTTGTAGAAGATCTACCCATGGTCTGCGAACATGGGATGGTATAAAAACGGGAGCCTTAGAAGAGTCTAAGGCAGTAGAAAGTCTAAAGAAGTTCTAATGGGTCAGTAAGAGCTAAGAGCAGAAAGTTTTAGAGTAGAAGAAAGGCTCTATCTGTGTGCGTAGAGGCCTAGGGTATAAGTCTACAGTTGAGTGCGTGGACCCCTCTAGCTGTGTGAGCAGGGTATTTAGAGTCTGTAAGAAGATCTGAAGCATTAATAAAGAAGATTACTCTGGAATTATTTGTGTTTGATCTATTTACTTCTGTTATGAATGAATGTGGTTATGTAATGATAAATGTTGGGGTTATGATTTAATGCTTTATTGATGTATGAATCTGTATGTTTTCCTTTATTATAAGAATGTGAGTAATAACATCTGTTTACGTGAATAACATCTTAATGCATGTTGAAGCTATCAGATACTTAAGCTAATATGGAAAAATACAGCTATAAGAGTGATAATAGAGGCATGTAAATAGCTTATTCACCTATTTAAGGTCCGCAAAAGATAGTCGTAAACCTTTGTGAAGGTCTAGAAGCCGAATAAGAGAATTATATCGATAAGCCCTAAAAGGCTTATCGATCTGCATGAAGGAAGAGCTAGGGATTAAAACGACATCACTACCATCTCCAAGTGCAGAAACTTGGTTCTTGCATCCCTCCATACTGCTTCGGGTAAGATTTCAGTCTGCACTCCGTGGATTGATGCCGAAAGGGCCAGTAGTGTAGGGATTTGTTTGGTTAATCTAACGTTGAACCTGGGTCAAGGCCCATTAAGCCAACCAATGGTTTTGTTGCCGGGAAAAAAGGAAGGGGAGGAAGAGCACGACTCTGAAAGAATTCAGAAGTCTCCTTCACCACAGACGAAGGAAGAGCAGCAATCTTAACAGGGTGGTGGAGACCAAGAGAGCACCCCCTTTCGAGTGAAGCGGAATCAAGAGCAGGAGAAAGAAGGACCGCAGAAGAAGACCAAGGCCACCAAGTCATCACTCAACCTGATCACCTTGACAGAAGGTGACTTGGATGACATCAGGGATAAGGTCAGAGAAGCGACCATGGAACTACTACAGCAGTTTGATCAGCATCATAGGCAAGCTTTGGTCACCATTCAGAAGGGTCTACGTGAGTTGTAGATCCAAACTACTCAAATGTAGACTGGTGTAGAACAAGGTCCCCTGGAGTCAATTTTTGGGTTAAAAGCCCAAGTTTTGGGGCAGAAAGCCCAATTTTTTGTATAAAAAGTGTAAAGTCTCCACAATTTGTGGTCACGAAGTGCAAAGATGTAAAGTTTCATAAAGGGTTTCGCTCTTCTATTATGGAAGTTGTGTCATTTGTAGAATATTGGATTGTATAAAAACGGGAGCCTTAGAAGAGGCTCAGGTAATAGAAAGTCTAGAGAAGTTGTAGTGGGTCAGTAAGAGCTAAGGGCGGAAAGTCTTAGAGTAGAAGAAAGGCTCTATAGTTGTGTGTGCAGAGGCCTAAGGTAGAAATTCGAAGATGAGTGCGCGGACCCTTGTAGCTATGTATGAGGGTAGTTAGAATCTGTAAGAAGATATGAAGCATTAATAAAGAAGATTACTATGGAATTATCTATGTTTGATCTATTTACTTCTGTTATGAATGAATGCAATTATGTTATGATGAATGTTGGGGTTATGATTTAATGCTTTATTGATGCGTGAATCTGTATGTTTTCCTTTGTTATAAGAACACAAGTAAAAATATATGTTTACGCGAAGAAAATATTAATGCATGTTGAAGTTATCAGATACTTAAGCTAATCTGGGAAAATACATAAGTAAGAGTGATTACAGAGGCACGTAAATAGATGATTCACCTATTTAGGGTCCGCGAAAGACAGACGTAGACCTTCACGAAGGTCTAGAAGCTGAATAAGAGAAATATATTCATAAGCCCTAAAAGGCTTATTGATTTGTGTGAAGGAAGAGATAGGGCTTAAAACAACATCACTACCATCTATGTGTGTGGAAACTTCGTTCTTGCATCCCCCCATACTGCTTTGGGTGAGACTTCAGCCCGTGCTCCATGGATTGATGCTGAAAAGGCCAGTAGTGTGGGGATTTGTTTGGGTAATCTAATGCTAACATGGGTCAAGGCCCATTAAGCCAACTGTCAGGTAAGGCAAGGTCCGAGCCAAGGTAGCCCAAGTTTTCCATCGGGTGACTGAAAACATGAGAAGTCTAAATGCATGATGAGATGAGTGTAAACAAGAGTGAATGTTCATCCAAGAAAACAATAAGTGCAGGATTGAGAAAACAGGAAAGCATGCATGTGTGTGAAGCGAGTCGCCACAATGGCGACTGCTCATGCAAAATAATGTCATGCATGCGACAACAGTCAGATGCAAATGAAAACTAAAATTGTGCTTCTACAAGATACCATGCATCAAAATGACAACAAGCACTCACTGAAATCAAGCAGACAATTCTCACACAAAGCAAAACACAAAAACCGACAAAAGCGCAGTGCAAGACATGAAAAGTGAGCTTACCTTGAAACAGCTAAGTTGAATGTGCCGACAACTCCTAGATGCAATGTGTGATGCATAGTTACAAGGTTGATGTGAGGAATGAGCTCTTCAGTGTTCGGTTGATGAGTTTTGATACAATCGAGGTTGTGACGCGCATGCCACAAATCTAGGAAAAGAGACACTTGGCGGGAGGTTTCTGAAATGAACCTTTCATGTAACCTCCAACTGCTAAAAATAGATCCCTGAATCAAGGGACTTCTTTTACATTTTTCTTTTGCTATTCCGGGAAAAAAAGGCCCATGCATGCAAGTCAAATTTTCTTAGTCCCAAGTGGAACTAGTCAACTCAATGGCACATGCAACATCCTACTCAACTGAGGGGAAAATTTGCGCATTTCTGGGAGGGAGCTGAGATGGTTTCCCAGAAGGATTGCACAATTTATAGGCTAAGTAGTCCTGCAAGGAGATATTTTGCAATTTTTCGAGTGAAGGGTGACAGGAAGATTTGCGCAATTCTGGAGCCCAGTAGGCTATCAAACAAGATTGCGCAATTTCTAGAGGGAAGGTTGGTTCCCCTCCAAAATTGTGCAATTTCTTGAGGGAGTTGCTCAACCTGTAGCTGAAGAAAGTCTGAAGAAACAATCTGTGAGGGGGATGTAACAAGCTATCATGCACAAGCTAGAAGTATGCTAAAAAATCACTGAAGCTTATGTACTTGAAAAGGCAAGACATGCTTCTAAGGAAGGTTGGTAGGGAGGCTCCAAAATGAAGCTAAGGAAAAAGTTTGGAGGGTGGTTGTAGCCACTACAACAGAAATTCATGTATATTTTCTCCTAAGTTTTAGGGGTCCATGATGAGTTTAATTGTGAGTTGTAATTAGATAACTCAGTTTGCTGAGTTATGTTCAGTTAAATTAGTTCTAACTGTTTGTGGAACTAATAGAGGATTAACAGTCAATTGTTGCACTAGTGCATCCACAAGTGCCACTCCAGTTAACTAAATATTCCCTAATGAGAAACTCATGCATGTTAGTTCAGAGAAAGAACCAATTGATACTAGAGTGCAGGGACAATGTACTACCAGTTGTATTATTTACTGGAGTGTAAATATCATGCATGCATTAGAGATTGATCCTATGTTTGGATTGTTCAGTTTTGGAATCATGATTTAAATATAGGCTATTCATCCTAGGAATTACACAAGATATTAGGGGCTCAGGGAGCTTCAGAATTGGCTAAGTGTTGGCTAAGAGCTAGCTTGTGAGTGGAGAGAGTTGAGCATACTGGTGCGGAATTGTTCTAATGAGAACAAGCTTTGTATCTTCACTCACATTTCTGATACATGCAATACAAATAATGAGGTTTTGAGCAGTGGATTTCCCCGGATACTTATTGTGTTATGTGCCATTGATTTGTCTTCCTCTTGCTATTTGTTTTCATTAATCTATTAGCTTCCGTTGGTTGAAAGTAGATGTAGATTCTTGTCCTATGTTTTAGTAAATTGCATGAGCTTGTGAATCTACAGGAAATTCTACAATGGGAACCCAGGATCTTCCTGAAATAAACACTGACTTTTTTTGTCAATGAAAAGATATACTGCATTGCCCCATTGTCATTACATGGTTTGGGGCTATTTTCCATGGACAGAATAAAGGTATGGTATGGAGGATTAATTGAATTGATTGAGTATGTCAAACCATGTTACAACTACAATGATTGGGTATGACTACTCTATTATACCAAAAGTATGCGAAGATATGTAGTGGTCACAAATTATATACAACTAAAGGACAATGATGAATAAAAATATGGAACTATGTATATTGATGGAAGGCCAAAAATAACATGGAATATTGCAGGATTTATAAATAGTACACAACTAGTCACCACAAATAAGAAACCCAATTGCATATTTAAGGGACGTGAAGGAAACCGTGTATTCGTATGTCATTAAATAAATAGATGGAAGGGAAGAGTTGATCATTGATTACCATTTGAATAGAATAAATAAAAATATTGCTATTATGGGGGTGGTAATTTTACCTAACTTGTAAGCAATGTCTATTGTATTTTATGTTTGTCATTTACTACAATATACTGTTAGACGTCTTGTAAGTTGAGGAAAAATTTTAATACGTCATGGTTAATATATTGTGTTAAGTTGATCAAGGTCAAAGGGAACCAACCTCACAACAGGTAAACATCAATTTAGTTGTACGTAAAATAATATAAACACGAGATATATATCCAAGTAGCATTTTATCCATTATAGAGTAAGTCAAATTCATATTTTTAGGCATCATATAACTAAATAAAAGATTCATTATGCATATGACCAACTTGAGAAAATCAATTTTGTTCATCCTTTTCAAACTATTGTTTCTATACAATATGGAATATATATTGATCCTGTCATTATGCCTCTTGCAAGAGATTTCCTAGATGATGAAGTTTTTATAAATTTAGAACCTTATATTGTCCATGATATAATGTGAAGTTTTTATACAAATTTAGACACATGTCAATAGTGGTTTTCTTATTAATATAATGACGATTAATTGTGGATGAATTGCAAATTACAATTATTTGATAAACAGGGTGATTTAAAGGGGAAGGCATTGATCTTACAGAAATCAACAGATGCTCATGAGGAAGAGGTTACTGATGAAGCAATTTTTATGTTCATTGATCCAATCGAAATAATAAAGAAGCTTAAAATCAAATAAAACAATAAACTTAATTATTTAGTTTTGATTGAGCCTCAGAAAAACAAGATAAAAGGAGAAATCAGAACCTTGCTGCAACAAGTTCGTCGGTATGGGGTGAGAAACTCATTTAATTATCTCATTTATTTTTTTATGATTTAGTTATCTCATCCTTTATAATAATAAAAAACTCTTTATTTTACGGGAGCTTTTGGAGGAGTATGATCATCATGCTACGACTATGGGGATTGACGTTCGTAGCACAGTTGATGCTCCACCTGTGATTGAGTCACCAATCGTTGAGACCAGTACACCCGCTCAACCACCCATAGTAGGATTTGCACCCCTTGAACAATGTACGTCGGGATATACACATGATGTTGTGGATGCAGAGCATGATCTGATTGCATAGTTTGAAATGAGATTTCCTGGATCTTCCCTTCTTACTAGCACAAGATCACTACCAATCACATTTTTTGTAGATGATGACAATGTCTCCTTGAAAATATAAAAACTTCTAGGTATTTAAAAAGTGTTTTAAACATTAAGTATAACCTAAATGAAATTAACATATAGTATGTGATTATTTTAAACTAATGATAATATTGTTTTATAGGAAATGATGTATTTTATAGGCATTTGTATGACATAAGCTTGGAAATATTTAGGTCGACCATTCACACAAACTGGAAATCCCAAAGTTCCAAGTTAAAATATGAACTTATTAACAAGATGGTTCTCCTGGTCGATCAGGGTACCTTCAACAAATCTAGAGTTACCTCAAAGGTGGGCCTACATTTAAAATATTTTTGGGACCACTAGAGGTCTCAATTGGAAAGGGCCATAGATGGAGTGGAGAGATCTCATGGAATATGCACACAAGAAGGTACTTCAAAAAGTAGGGAAGACTCCACCCAAACTAGGGAGGTATGATGCACTTTTAACAATGTAATTAATATGATGTTTTATGATCATTGTGACATCTAAATAAGTTTTTCAATGTTTTAAATACAGGCTTCCAAATACTTCCAAAGCCACAAAGGCTAGAATAGCCAAAAATGGGTAGTATCATCTTGGCCCAGGTGGTTACTCAAAACTGACCATAAAACTTGTAAGTATATAAAAGATTAATTTGCATCCAAATTTTAAATTGTTAACAATTTTAATTTAATATCATAGAAGAAGAAAAATTCATGTTCTAATGCAAAATTACATGGGCCGGAATTCAAAGAGCGCCCGACGAAGCAATATCTAAATATTTCTTTCAAGTACGGATATCAAGTCATGTTTGAACGAAGGACAAGCTTGATGTCTTCATAGTCTTTCGCCACCAAACCTAACAATCAAAAAAATAAAAGAAACAAATAAAATTTAGAAACCATTACTTGTACAATCTATTGGTTATTATTTTTGTCCATAAATTAATGTGTTTGATTCTAAAAAGCAGGCGAGCAATGTAGATACAACACATGAGCCTACTTATGGTGGAGTTCCTGATCTTGAGATTGATGTTCATCTCGGTACTAGAGGTATTTCATGTGTTATAAAAAATTTTTAATATGGAATACAATTTAAAAGATTTAAATGTGAATGGTGTATTAATTATAATGTTTCTTGTTTCTACACTGGGGCACGTATAAGATGTGGTCAGAGAAGAGGAGGAACATATGGCCACATCTAATAGGATTCTGCTTCCCTCCACTACCGAAGCAGGTAAGGAACACTCTAATACCCTTTTTATCAATAAAACATTTGTAATAATAATAACTATAAATTTGAATTTAACATTTATTTCTTATTGCAGTTGATGCTCAGCCCCACTTGCAACAACATAGTCATAAGACTAGTTCAATAGCAAGACACATTACACTAGAGATCGCAACAACTGAAGGGGGCCAAGATCACGATATCCTTTCTAACTACATATTAAAAAAGTAAAGAAACTTGATAAAAATGACTAAACTTGTTTATGTAGAGATCATTTTTTTTAGTACCACATTTTTTGCTGAGAGGTTGAATGCCTCATGGCATATGCACATGTAACTTTAGACTATCTTAATAAAAAATTGTGATTTTTCTATTGCAAATAAATAGAAAGAGTTTGTTTCATATTGTGTAAACATATTTTTTGTGATAAAATTTATTGAGATAAAATATTTTTTTGGATGTATCAATGAATGAATGAATGATGACACCCTTAAAGACATCATATATTTTTTATCTTTCTTCATTCAACTCTAGTGTGAGTTATGATTAAATTATAATGCAGGAAATTGTTTATAGAGGCTCAACCAAAACCCATGTAAATTGAATAAGGGGAAAAATATAGAAGATACATTCTAATATTTTGTCTCATAAACTTTGTGGATTTTAAACATCTTGGTATACAAGTCATTTTGGAATATGTAAAACCCTTATGACCAATAGGTAAACCAAGGAGGCTTTCATAGGTTATAACAATAGTTTCCATAAGATTGATAATTAAAACTACCATGCGTTGAAATTGTTTCTAACGTACCAACATTTGTTAAATCAACCACCTATTTTATTCTTGGGGATGAGATACTTATAAACATTTACCTAGTGAAGGATTTGAGTAACTCCAAATCTGGGTTTGTGGACTTATGGATTATCATAGTGCAATATACATGACCTTTAGGATTTTCCATCCACAATATTGTGTTACAATAATTCTAGCATTCTTGTTAATAAAAGAGTTGATGCCTTCCTTTCCTTGAATAACACCTTTCTTCTCTTCTCCCTTACCTGCTCCCTTAGTTGTGATGCCTCAATCAACCTTCCAAATGAATAGTGAAGGGTTTAATCCTCTAAGTTTCAGTGATTAAATTTTTCATCTTGATGTGCCCCTTTCAATTACATAATGGTTTCAACTCATGTGATAATTAACTCAACTATCCATTTGAAAAGATCATGATCAAAAAAAGACACACTTCTCATTAAAGTATACCATTGACTCACTTAGTACTAATAACTAGGCCTCCTAATATAGAACTAATCCAAGCCCAATTCAATTAAAAAGAAATATTATAGCCCATTGTCTAGTCACCTCATGATGGTTCTCAGCCAAATGATTCCCAATCCAATTTAGCTAACTCATTAATTTGGAATTTTTTATTGATCTAAAATTTTTCATCAAATTCAAATCACTGAATGTTTATAGCTAAGGGTGGTGGAATAAAATTACAAATTACACTTATTTGATAAAAAGGGTGATAAGGGGGAGGCACCATCCTCAAATAAACCCATAGATGCCCTTGAGGAAGTGTTTCACAATCATAATTGGTTTGATGATGATGAGTTGTACAAGTGTCCTAACCTAATCGTAACATTCAATAAGCTTGTGGTTATAATGAACAAAGAAATTTCTCATTTGATGCATATTAGAAGTAATTTTTTTGATATTAAATATAGGATCAACATGTTCAACCAATATCTTCAGAGATATTAGATAATAAACATATTTTAAAGTGATATTTTTTATTTCATAAGTTCAATTATGAATTGTTTCTTCTTAACTTTTACATTCTTCTAATTGAAAAACAATTTCCTTTCTTATATAGGATTTTTTGGCAGAGATCACACCACAACATACAAACACCATAGGGAAGCCAAAAGAGGAGCACATGGTAGCCATTCCAACAGTGTCAACTAGTGCACGAGGTAAAGAAAACTCTAATGATATTTTTATTAATGAATAATAACAAAGAATATCCTGTTAGATTTTAAGCTTCTGTGGTTGTTCCTTCGAGTAGCATGATCCGGATTATCCGCAATATCATGTTTAATCTGTCGACATTTCAAACCCCAAAGGGGGTCCATCATTAAGACTGATTTTTAGAACATGATTGATAGTTCTTTGAGAGAAGAATCATGCGACCAGAGTATAAATAAACCAATCTTGATAAATTTTATATAAAGAAGTCGACCCTCATATATACATTGAATATTATAATAATTTTAGTTTAATTAATT
>APFE030498270.1:0-17134 GCA_000404065.3 Pinus taeda | reverse complement strand
GTGGTCCATCCCTAAACCCTAACAGTTAAACCCCAAACTATAAAACCTAAACCCAAAATCATAAACCCTAAACCGCAAATCCTAAACACTAAACCCTAAGCATTCTATAAAATTTTAAAAAGTGTTTTGTAACTAAGTGTTTATTTAAACAATCACTAAGGTGTTATAAACCCGAAACCATGAACCCTAAAGCCCAAACCCTAAACCCTAAAACGAAAATATTAAAACTTAAACCCTAAGCATTTTGTAAAGTGTTATAAAGCCTAAACCCTAAACCTTAAACCCTAACCCCTAAAGCCAAAACCGCAAGCACTTAATCCTAAACCCTATACCCTAAACCGAAAAACCCTACACATTTTCTACCAATTTCAAATTTTTTATGTAACTTTCATTTAAGTGTTTACGAAAAACATTTACTTAAGTGTTATCAAACCTAAACCCTAAAATCTAAACCATAAATCCCTATCCCTAAACCTTAATCTCTAAACCCTAAACCCTAAGTATTTTATAACATTCTAAAATGTGTTTTGTAACTTTTATTTAAATGTTTATTAAAATAATTTAGTAAAGTGTTATAATCCCTAATCCCCAAACTCTAAACCTTAAACCCTAGACTCAAAACCCTAAACCCTAAACCCTAGAACCTAAACCATAAACGCTAAACCCTAAGCCTTTTAAAACATTTCAAAAAGGTTTGAAATTAGTAACAAGTGACAATCACATAATAAGGGAAATTAAATTACCGATGAAGGCTAAAGAGGAGGTGAAAGAACTGATGGAAGTAATAGAAGGATTCAAAGGGAAAAGTGAGTTTCTCCACTAAAATATTTTTCCAACCTTTTATAATGTTGATGGGAACTTACATCCCAAACATTTCTTCATGAAAATCCTGGTGGAAATTAAGGAAAGTCACAAAGGTGTCGAAGAGAAGGACCACTCCCTTAAAGGGAAATAGATTATGAAATTATATAATGATCATTATGAATTTTTGTTCTTGCTCAAGAACATCTTTAAGGAGTGGGGAAAAATTGATTATGAATACATTACTAGCCTGGAGGTGACCATCATAGAGGCTTCTTCATGTGACATGCCATATGATAGAGAGTGGAGGACTATAATGGATTTGCATGAATGGGTTATCACCACGGAAGTCACATCAACATCCTAAGAGGTCTCAGCAAGAGCAAGTTCCAGTGTAAGGACATTGTAACACCAGATGAGACATCATTAATCAGCACAAGCATTAGCACTTGCCACAGTACCAACATCGACATCATCCACAACACCTAAATCCAAACCCAAATCCTAAACCATAAACCATAAACCCTATCCCTAAACACTAATAATTTTATATTATTTTAAAATTCCTTTTGTAACTTTTTAAAGTGTTTATTAAAAGCATTTAATAAAGTGTTATATCCCTAAACCCTAAACCCTAAGCATTTTATAGCATTTTAACAAGCGCTTTCTAACTTTTATTTAATTTTTTATTGAAATAATTTACTAAAGTGTTATAAACCCTAAATCCTAAGCCCAAAAGACTAAACCATAAACCCCAAACAACAAACCCTAAACCGTAAAAGCTAAGCATTTTATGATATATTAAAAATAATTTTGTAACTATTATTTAAGAGTTTATTAAAAGAACTTACTAAGGCGTTATAAAACCTAAACCCTAAACACTACACACTAAACTTCAAACCCTAAAACCTAAACGATAATCATTTAATAACATTTTAAAACGTTTTTTTGTAACATTTTATTTAATTTTTTATGAAAACCTCTTAATAAAGTTTTATAAACCGTAAATCGTAAACTGTAAACCCAAAACCCTAATCCCTAAAACCTAAAGCCTAAACCCTAAACCCCATAAACTAAAACCTAAACCATAGGCATTTTATAACATTTCTAAAAGCGTTTTGCAACTTTTATTTAAGTGTTTATTAAAATAATGTACTAAATTGTTATAAACGTTAAACCATACACCCTAAAACCTAAACCCAAAAACCTCAACCCTAAACCCTAAACACCAAGCCCTAAACCCTAAACCATAAACCCTAAGAATTTATAACAACTTAAGAAGAATTTTGTAACTTTTATTTAAGTTTTTATTAAATTTTTTTACTAAAGTGCTATAAAGCCTAAAGCCTAAACCTTAAACACAAAAACATAAACCCTAAACCCTAAACCATAAAACCCAAACCCCAAGCTCCAAGGAGTCCCTTCTATCAAAAAACAAATTTGAAGTCGTAGTAGAGAAAAATCCACTACAACAGGATCAAAGGTGACACTGAGGAATCCTTAGGACCACAACCCAAGCGCATACAACACACTTCTACAAGGAAAAGGGAAAACCCATATAAGAAAATGCAAGGCACATTGGATATGGATATTTAAATACATGATGTAGAGACAATGTTGGAATAAATTGCAATGGAAACAAGTTTTTTTGGTAATCATAGAAGATTTGGATGAAATGGAAGTATAGGAGAAAACCCTCTTTGAGATAATAGATTTTCTACATAGCCAAGGGTCCATTTCAATTTCTAAGCTGCAAACATACCTTCTTGAACAATCATATATGTAACATACCCCATTACCAATTAAGCCAAAGGAGTTGGATACTAGGTTGACTCAACTACTAGTGTGTGATTAGGAGAATGGGGTCTAAAAAATATGTATCTTCTCTATTCACATTTTGGGGTCAAAATTTATGTTTTCCTAGGGTTTCCATATTCATTTTGTATGTTTTCATAATCATGCCTCGTGGTACACACATGGTGCCATGTGGAATATTACCATAGGGAATATTTGTTGGCATAATTCCACTCATTCCTAGGTAAATCCAACCTTATGATCTCGAGAGAGGTTCCATCATAGTTAGATCGAGGGGGTACCATCTCGTGTGGTGGTATTTGAGTCTATGTACTTAGTATTGTTTTTTAAATAATTGCTATAATACACCTCCTCAACTGAGACATAGTTCCACTACATTGTATCCACTCCTTGTGGTTGGATAGTTGATCATCACTTCAAGGAATATTATTTGAGTGCTTCTGGTACCTTTTAAGTGTTTCTTGCACCACTAAGAATGGCTCCCTTGCTACATATCAATATCAAGCTCCACTTGTAATGGAAATTTCTCTAAGATTATCACCAAAGGTTCATTATAGATTTGTGTCATGGCTTCATCAAAATATTATTGTTCATCTTCCAATTTATTGTCTACATTTTCCTTGGTTAAGGAATTGAAACACAATGAGATGTCAAAGTAATGTGATGTAGACTTCAAATTTTTCACTGAGATAGGTTTCCATTGACCACTCAATTTATGACCTGTATCCTCTCTAGGTTGATATACAATCCATCTACACCTACCACATAGTCGAGGTAAGTTACAAAGTCCATGGAAAATCAACTCTTCTTGAAATTCATCAAATGTTTCTTCCATCTTACATATTTTCATAATACGGATTTGAGCTTCTATAAGTGTTATGTTCATATTTTTATATAGAGGAGAATGATATCAAAATACACAATGACAAAATAAGCCAGATAATATCTTGATACATCATTCATCAATCTATGGAATGTTATTGGTGCATTAGCGAGCTAAAATGCCATTACGAGTATCCATACATTCATTGTAAAGTATGGAAGCTCATTTTCTATGTATATTCTTACTTCACTTGTACCCTAAATTATGCTCAAGCTTAGAGATATGGATTTCTTATCACTTGCAAGTATCTGCATGATATGGAAAAGGGTAAATATTCCTTTTTACTTTTTGTAGAAAGAAAGTGCAAGAAACCTACATAGAAATCTAAATAGAATCACAATGAGATCAATGAAGTGAAAATTAAAATTTAATAATTATATATTTACGAAGAGTTACAATGCAAATTCACAAGAATGACAACTGTCCTTCTCCACCTTAAGGGGGTAGCCACTGCTACATATTACACATAATGCATTCATCCCATTGAGCCTCGATGAGTTATGAAGAAAAATAAATGAAAAGAAACAGGTTTATGAAGAAGGGTGGGAAAACAAAGGTTGGGGTATCTCATGTACCACAATTTTCTCCATCCTACACTCACATACCCAAGTGTGGTCCTCCGTTATTATAGATAATCATAAAATTGTTAGGGTTTATGGTTTAGGGATTAGTGTTTGGAGTTTAGGGTTTAGGATTTAGGGTTTATAACATTTTAGTAAATTCTTTTAATAAGGACTTAAATAAAAGTTACAAATAGTTTTTAAAATGTTATAAAATTCTTAGGCTTTAGCGTTTAGGGTTTAGGGTTTATAACGATTTAGTAAATGTTTTTAATATACACTTAAATAAAAGTTACAAAACACTATTTAAAATGTTATAATTTAATTCGGGTTTAGGTTTTAGGGATTAGGCTTTAAAGTTTATAACACTTCAGTAAATTCTTTTAATAAACATGTAAAAAAAGTTACAAAACACTTTCTAAAATGTTATGAAATGCTTAGGGTTTAGGTTTTATGGTATATGGTATAGGGTTTAGGGTTTTGGGTTGTGGTTTATGGTTTAGGGTTTATAACACTTTAGTAAATTGTTTTAATAAACACTTAAATAAAAGTTACAAAGTGCTTTTTGAAATGCTATAAAAGGCTTAGGGTTTAGTGTTTAGGGTTTAGGTTTTGCAGTTTAGGGTTTATAGTTTAGGGTTTAGTTTTTATGGTTTAGGGTTTATAACATCCTAGTAAATTATTTTGATAAAAAGTTAAGTAAAAGTTACAAAACTCTTTTCATAATGCTATAAAATGCTTAGGATTTAGTGTTTATAAGACTTAAGTAA
This sequence comes from Pinus taeda, assembly GCA_000404065.3. Lineage (NCBI taxonomy): Eukaryota > Viridiplantae > Streptophyta > Pinopsida > Pinales > Pinaceae > Pinus > Pinus taeda. Next base: position 12,305 of record APFE030498270.1, on the reverse strand, counting down.
ATTCTTATAATAAACACTTAAATAAAAGTTAAAAAATGCTTTTTAAATGTTATAAATTGCTTAGGGTTTAGGGCTAAGAGTCTAGGGTTTATAAGGCTTTAGTAAATCCTCTTAATAAACACTTCAATAAAAGTTAGAAATTTTTTTAAGATGTTATAAAAAGCTTAGGGTTTAGGGTTTAGGGTTTGGGGTTTGGGGTTTGGTGTTTAGAGTTTAGGGTTTATAACACTTAAACACTCAAAAGTAAGTTACAATATGTTTTTTAAAATGTTACAAAATTGCTAGGATTTAATGTTTAGCATTTAGGGTTTAGGGTTTAGGGTTTAGGGTTTAGAGTTTAAGGTTTATGGTTTAGAGTTTAGGCTTTAGGGTTTAGAGTTTGTGGTTTATAGTTTCGGGTTGAGGGTTTATAAAACTTTAGTAAATTCTTTTAATAAACACTTAAATAAAAATTACAAAATGCTTTTTAAAATGTTATAAAATGCTTAGGGTTAAGGGTTTAATGTTCACAGTTTTGGGTTTAGGGTTTATGATTTAGGGGTTTAGGGTTTATAAGACTTTAGTAAATTCTTTTAATAAAAACTTAAATAAAATTTTCAAAATACTTTTTAAAATGTTATAAAATGATTAGGGTTTAGGTTTTAGGGTTAGGAATTTAGGGTTTAGGGTTCAGGGTTTAAGGTTTGGGGTTTTGGGTTTAGGTTTAAGGTTTAATGTTTAGGTTCTACAAAATTTTGGTAAATGATTTTAATAAACACCTAAATAAAAGTTACAAAACAATTTTTAGAATGTTATAAAATGGTCAGGGTTTAGGGTTTATGATTTAGGGTTCGACGTTTGGGGTTTGGGCTTTAGGGTTTAGGGTTTAGGTTTTTGGGTTTAGGGTTTAGGTTTGAGGTTTTGGGTTTACGTTTTAGGGCGTATGGTTTAACGTTTATAATAATTTAGCACATTATTTTAATAAACACTTAAATAAAAGTTACAAAACGATTTTAAAATTGTTATAAAATGCCTACGGTTTAGGTTTTAGTTTATGAGGTTTAGGGTTTAGGTTTTATTATTTAGGGTTTATGGTTTAGGGTTTATGGATTAGGGTTTGGGGTTTAGGGTTTAGGGTTGGAGGTTTATTGTGTAGTGTTTAGGGTTTAGGTTTATAACACATTAGTAAGTTCTTTTAATAAACTCTTAAATAATAGTTACAAAATTATTTTTAATAGATCGTAAATTGCTTAGGTTTTAGGGTTTAGGGTTTGTGTTTTGGGGTTAAGGGTTTAGTGTTTAGGGATTAGGTTTTACGGTTTATAACACTTTAGTAAATTATTTTAATTAAAAATTAAATAAAAGTTACAAAATTCTTGTTAAAATGTTATAAAATGCTTAGGGTTTAGGGTTTAGGGATATAACACTTTATTAAATGCTTTTAATAAACACTTTAAAAAGTTACAAAAAGGTATTTTAAAATGTTATAAAAGTATTATTGTTTAGGGATAGGGTTTATGGTTTATGGTTTGGGATTTGGGTTTGGATTTAGGAGTTGTCTATGATGTCGATGCTCGTATTGTGGCAAGTGCCAATGCTAGTGCTGATTAATGATGTCTCGTCTGGTGTTGCAAAGTCCTTACACTAGAACTTGCTTCTGGTGAGACCTCTTAGGATTTTGATGTGAATTCCCAAGTGATAATCCATTCATGCAGATCCATTATAGTCCTCCACTCTCTATCATATGGCATGTCACATGAAGAAGCCTCTATGATTCTCCCCTCCATGCTAGCAATGTATTCATAATCAACTTTTCCCCACCCGTTAAAGATGTTCTTTTCAAGAACAAAAGTTCATAATGATCATTATATAATTTCATAATCTATTTCCCTTTAAGGGAACGGTCCTTTTCTTCGACACGTTTGTGACTTTCCTTAATTTCCACCAGGATTTTCATGAAGAAATGTTTGGGACGTAAGTTCCCATCATCATTATAAAAGGTTGGAAAATTATTTTAGTGGAGAAACTCACTTTTCTCTTTGAATCCTTGTATTACTTCCATTAGTTCTTTCACCTCCTCTTTATCCTTCATCGGTAATTTAATTTCCCTTATTTTTTGATTGGCTCTTGTTACTGATTCAAACCTATTGCGGGTTAAGGGTTTAGGATTTCAGGTTTATGGTTTATGGTTTATAACAATTTAGTAAATTCTTTTAATAAACACTCAAATAAAATTATGGATTTCAGATTTCTGTGGCTTGAATCTTTTGAATAATTAACCGGAGAATCCACAGTTTCATTATTTTTGAATCGACGTTTCGAATCCCAAGTGGGATCCATCATTCTCTCATCCTGAAGATGGATCCCACTTGGGATTCAAAACGTCGATCAAATAATGAACTGTGGATTCTCGGGTTAATTATTCAAAGAACTCATAAAAGTATGAAACTTTTTAAAATGTTGTAAAATGCTTAGGGTTTAGGTTTTAGGGTTTGTAACACTTTAGAAAATGCTTTTAGTAAACACCTAAATAAAATTTAGAAAACACTTTTTAAAATGTTATAAAATACATAAGTTTTAGGTTTTAGGGTTTTAGGTGTAGCGTTTGGGGTTTAACGTTTACGTTTTATAACAATTTAATAAATTATTTTAATAAACACTTAAATAAAAGCTACAAAATGATTTTTAAAATGTTATAAAATGATAAGGTTTAGGGTTTACGGTTTACGTTTTGGGGTTTACGATTCAAGGCTTAGGTTTTAGGGTTTATAAAAATTTACTAAATTATTTTAATAAAAATTTAGATAAAAGTTACAAAACACTTTTCAAAATGTTATAGAATACTTAGTGTTTATAGATTAGGGTTTTGGGTTTAGTTTTTAGGGTTTAGGGTTTACAGTTTATAACACTTTAGAAATTTCTATTAATAAACACTTAAATGAAAGTTACAAAACACTTTTTAAAATGTTATAAAATGATTAGTATTTAGGGTTTGGGGTTTGGGGTTTAGGGTTTAGGGATCTTGTTTTAGGATTGAGGGTTTATAAGGATTTAATCAATTCTTTTAAAAAACACTTAAATAGAAGTTAGAAAACTCTTTTTAAAGTGTTATAAAATGCTTAGGTTTTAGGGTTTGGGGTTTAGGATTTAAGGTTTTGGGTTTATAAGGGTTCAGTAAATGATTTTGACAAACACTTAAATAAAAATTACAAAACACTTTTTAAAATGTTATAAAATTCTTAGTGTTTAGAATTTAATGTTTAGCATTTAGGGTCTCAGGTTTGGGGTTTAGAGTTTAGGGTTTAGTGTTTAGGGTTTATAATGCTTTAGTAAATTATTTTAATAAAAACCATAATAAAAGTTAAAAAATCATTTTTAAAATGTTATAAAATGATTAGGGTTTAGGGTTTAGCATTTAGGGTTTTGGATTTAGGGTTTACGGTGGTTTAAAATTTATGGTTTATAGTTTAGAAGACTTTATTAAATGGTTTTAATGGAGGCTTAAATAAAAGTCATAAAATTCTTTTTAAAATGATATAAAATGCTTAGGGTTTAGTGTTGATGGTTTAGGCTTTGGAATTTAGGGTTTAGGGTTTAGAAGATCTTAGTAAATTCTTCTAACAAACACTTAAATAAAAGTTCCAAAATGCTTTTTAAACTGTTATAAAATGCTTACAGTTTAGGGTTTTTCGTTTTAATTTTAGGTATTAGGTTTAGGGTTTAAGGTTTATTTTTTAAGGTTTATAACACCTTTGTAAATTCTTTGAATAAACACTTAAATATACGTTACAAAATGGTCTATAAAATGTTATAAAATGCTTAGGGTTTAAGGTTTAGGTGTTAGGGTTTAGGGTTTTGGGTATTTGGGTTTAGAGTTTAGGGTTTAAGGTTTATAACCCTTGAGAAAATGCTTTTAATAAATAATTAAATAAAAGTTATGGACTACTTTTTAAAATGTTATAAAATGCTTAGTGTTTATGGTTTAGAGTTAAGGGTTTAAGGTTTATTGTTTGTGGTTAAAGGTTTAGGTTTTAGGGTTTTGAATTTAGGGTTTATAACACTTACGTAAAAGCTTTTGGTAAACACTTAAATAAAATTTACATAACACTTTTTAAAATTTTATAAAATTCTTAACATTTACGGTTTAGGGTTTAGGGTTTAGGTTTTGGTGTTTATGGTGTAGTGTATAGGTTTTTGGGTTTAGTGTTTAGGGTAGAATTTTAAAGGTTTATATAATGCTTAGGGTTTAAGGTTTAGGGTTTAAGATTTAGGTTTTAAGGTTCATAGCCCTTTTTAAATTATTTTAAGATAAATAGGGTATGGGGTTTAGGGTTTAGGGTTTAGGGTTTATGGTTTATGGTTTACAACACTTTAGTAAATTCTTTTAATAAACACTTAAATAAAAGTTACGAAATGATTTTTAAGGTGCTATAAAATGTTTAGGGTTTAGGGTTCGGGTTTTATGGTTTAAGGTTTAGAGTTTAGGGTTTAGGGATTATAACACTTTAATAAATTATTTTAATAAACATTTAAATAAAAGTTACAAAACACTTCCAAAAATGTTATCAAATACTTAGGATTTAAGGTTTACAGTTTAGGGTTTAGGGTTTATATCACTTTAGTAAATAGTTTTAGTAAACACCCCAAAAAAAGTTACAAAAGTTTTTAAAATTGTTATAAAATGTTTAGTGTTTGGGGTTTAAGGTCTAGGGTTTAGGGTTAAGCGTTTGAAGTTTAGATATTAGAGATTAGGGTTTATGGTTTAGGTTTTATAACACTTTATAAAATGCTCAGGGTTTAAATTTTAAGATTTTTTGAGTTTGGGGTTTAGGGTTTCAGGTTTCAGGTTCTTGGCTTTGGGTATATAACACCTTAGTAATTGTTTTAATAAACACTTAAATAAAAGTTACAAAACCCTTTTTAAAATGCTATAAAATGCTTAGGATTTAGTGTTTAGGGTTTATTGTTTAGGGTTTTGGGTTTAGGGTTAAGGGTTTAGAGTTTAGGGTTTAGGGTGTAGAGATGAACCACCCCACCTTAAGGGGGTATGTGCTGCTGCATATTACACATAATGCGTTCATCCCATTGAGCCTCGAGGAGTTATGAAGAAAAATAAATAAAAGGAAACAACTTTATGAAGAAGGGTGGAAAAACAAAGGTCGGGGTATCTCATGTACCACAATTTTCTCCCTCCTACACTCAAATACCGAAGTGTGGTCTTCCCTTATTATAGATACTCAAGGGTTTATGGTTTAGAGATTAGGGTTTGGGGTTTAGGGTTTAAGATTTATGGTTTATAACATTTTAGTAAATTCTTTTAACAAGCACTTAAATAAAAGTTACAAATAGTTTTTAAAATGTTATAAAATTCATAGGCTTTAGCATTTACGGTTTAGGGTTTGTAACACTTGAATAAATGTTTTTAATATACAGTTTAATAAAAGTTACAAAACACTATTTAAAATTTTATAACACTCTTTAGGTTTTGGGGATTAGGGTTTAAAGGTTATAACACTTTAGTAAATTCTTTTAATAAACATGTAAAAAATGTTACAAAACACTTTTTAAAATATTATGAAATGCTTAGGGTTTAGGTTTTAGGGTATAAGGTATAGGTTTTAGGGTTTGGGGTTTAGGGTTTAGGGTTTATAACACTTTAGTAAATTATTTTAATAAACACTTAAATAAAAGTTACAAAATACTTTTTGAAATGTTATAAAAGGCTTAGGGTTTAGTGTCGAGGGTTTAGGTTTTTCATTTTAGGGTTTATAGTTTAAAGTTTAGTTTTTATGGTTTAGGGTTTATAACACCTTACTAAATTATTTTGATAAAAACTTAAGTAAAAGTTACAAAACTATTTTTAGGATGATATAAAATGCTTAGGGTGTAGGTTTTATAAGACTTTTGTAAATTCTTATAATAAACACTTAAATAAAAGTTAAAAAATACATTTTAAAATGTTATAAATTTCTTAGGGTTTATGGTTAAGATTTTAGGGTTTATTAGAATTTAGTAAATCCTCCAAATAAACAATTAAATAGAAGTTAGAATTTTTGTTAGGATGTTATAAAAATTTGATGGTTTAGGGTTTAGGGTTTGGGGTTTCGTGTTTAGAGTTTACAGTTTATGGTTTATAACACTTTAGTAAATGATTTTAATAAACACTTAAATAGAAGTTACAATATGTTTTTTAAAATGTTATAAAAATATTAGGGTTTAAGGTTTATGGTTTAGGGTTTAGAGTTTAGGGTCTAGGCTTTAGGGTTTTTTGTTTAGAGTTTAGGTTTAGGGTTAAGGGTTTGCGATTTTTAGTTTGGGGTTGAGGGTTTATAACACTTTGGTAAATGATTTTAATAAACACTTGAATAAAAATTACAAAACACTTTTTACACTGTTATAAAATGCTTAGAGTTTAGGGTTTGATGTTCATGGTTTGGGGTTTAGGGTTCAGGGTTTATGATTTAGTGTTTAGGGTTTGGGGTTTAGAGGTTAGGGTTTAGGTTTTATAAGACCTTACGTAACATTCCTTTCTAGTAACACACTTGCTAAGATAGAAAGTATTCAAAGATAATTCTTCAAAATGTTTAAAAAATCAAATTAGGGCAAGTTTAGGAGTTTAGGGATTGTGGGAAATTTATAGGTTTTAGTTTTAGTCTTTGGGTTTATTAAACAAGCAATGTAAACCCATAAAATTCTTAGGGGTTAGCATTTATAAAAATTTAGTAAATTCTTTAAGCAAACACTTAACAAAAGTTACAAACGGTTATTAAAATGTTATAAAATACTTAGGGTTTAAGATTTGGGGTTTCAAATGTTATAAAGTGTTTATGGTTTAGGGATCAGGGTTTAGGTTGGGGGTGTGGCTATTAGTGTTTACGGTTTATGTTTTATAATCCTTTAATAAATTATTTTAATAAACACTTATAAAAAATTTCAAAATCATTTTTAGGGTTTAGGGTTTTTTAGGGTTTATGGTTTTTTAGGGTTTATGGGTTTTTAGTCTTTACGTTTTTTTATGGTTTATGGTTATTTTAGGGTTTTTTGTGTTTAGGTGTTTTATGGTTTAAGGTTTGGGGATTAATTTTAATGGTTTAGAGATTAGAGGTTTACATTTTATAACTTTTTAGCAAGTCTTTTGTAACTTTTTTCTAAGTGCTTATTAAAAGGATTTACTAAAGTTCTATAAACCCTAAAACCTAAAATCTAAACCATAAGCATTTTATAACATTTTAAAGCCTAAACCCTGAGCATTTTATAACATTTAAAAAAGTGTTACGTAACCTTTTTTTAAGTGTTTATTAATAGAATTTATTGAAGTGTTATAAGACCTAAACCCTAAACCCTAAACCTTAAGCATTTTACAACATTTTAAACCCTAAGCATTCAATGACATTTTAACAAGCTTCTTGTAGCTTTTTTTGAAGTGTTCATTAAAAGAATTTTGTAAAATGTTATAAACTATAAATCCTAAACTGTAAGAATTTTATAACATTTTAAACCCAAAACCCTAAACCCTAAAGCCTAAAATCTAAACCCCAAGTATTTTATGACATTTTAACAAGCATTTTCTTAATTTTTTTAAAGTTTTTATTCAAAGCATTTACTAAAGTGTTATAAACCCTAAATCCTAAACCATGGGCATTTTATAGAATTTTAAATCCTAAACCCTAAAGCCTAAGCATTTTATAACATTTTAACAAGTGTTTCGTAACTTTTTTTATGTTCTTATTAAAAGAATTTATCAAAATATTATAAATCCCAAAACCTAAACCATAAACCCTATCCCTAAACACTAAGAATTTGATAATGTTTTAAAATACATTTTTGTATCATTTTTAAGTGTTTATTAAAATCTTTTAATAAAGTGTTATAACCCTAAACCCTAAACCCTACGCATTTTATAACATTTTAACAAGCGTTTTGTAACTTTTATTGAAGTATTTATTAAAATAATTTACCAAAGTGTTATAAACCCTAAACATTAAGCCCTAAACCCCAAAACCCAAACCCTCAACCCTAAAATCTAAGCGTTTTATGATCTATTAAAACTAATTTTGTAACTTTTGTTTAAGTGTTTATTAAAAGAGTTTACTAAGGTGTTATAAAACATAAAACTTAAACCCTTAACCCTAAAGCCCGAACCCTAAACCCTAAACCCTAAACCCCAAACCATAATCCCTAAACCATAAAACCTAAACCCTAGACAATAAACCCTAATGTATAGACATTTTTAACATTTTTAAAAGTGTTTTTCTATTTCTATTTAAGTGTTTATTAAAATAATTTACTAAATTGTTATAGACCTTAAACCATACAAGTTAAAACCTAAACCCCAAAACCTAAACCCTAAACCCTAAATCTCAATGCCTAAATCCTAAACCATAAACCCTAAGAATTTTATAACAGTTTAAGAAGATTTTTGTAACTTTCGTTTAAGTCTTTATTAAAAGAATTTACTAAAGTGTTATAAATCCTAAAGCCTAAGCAAAAACCCTAAACCCTAAACACAAAAAAATAAACCCTAAACCCCAAAACCTAAACCCTAAACCCTAAATCCCAAACCCTAAACCTTGATCATTTTATAACATTTTAAAAATTGTTTTGCAACTTTTATGTAAGTGTTTATTCAAAGAATTTACCAAAATTTTGTAGACCCTAAAGACTAAACGCTAAACATAAAACCAAAACCCTAAACCTTAAACCCTAAACCCTAAACACTAAATCCCAAACCTTAAACCCTCAACCCTAATCATTTTATAACATTTTAAAAAGTATTTTGAAACTTTTATTTAAGTTTTTATTAAAAGCATTTACTAAAGTCTTATAAGCCCTAAGCCTTAAACCCTAGACCCTAAACCGTGAACACTAAACCCTAAACCTTAAGCATTTTATAACATTTTAAAAAGCATTTTGTAGTTTTTACTTAAGTGTTTATTAAAAGAATTTACTAAAGTGTTATAATGCTTAACCCTAAACTATAAACCACAAACCCTAAACGCTAAACCCTAAGCATTTTATAACATCTTAAAAAAAAAAATCTCACGTTTATTTAAGTGTTTATTAAGATGATTTACTAAAGTCTTATAAGTCCTAGACTCTTGACCCTAGAACCTAAGAAATTTATAACATTTTAAAAAGTTTTTTTTAACTTGTATTTAAGTGTTTATTATAAGGAATTACTAAAGTCTTATAAAACCTAAACCATAAGCATTTTATAGCATTCTAAAAATAATTTTGTACCTTTTACTTAAGTTTTTATCAAAATAATCTACTAAGGTGTTATAAACCCTAAACCATAAAAACTAAACCCTAAACTATAAACCCTTAATTGAAAAACATAAACCCTAAATGCTAAAGCCTAAGCCTTTTATAACATTTCAAAAAGCATTATGTAAATTTTATTTAATTGTTTATTGAAACAATTTACTGAAATGTTATAAACCCTAAACCCTAAGGCCTAAAACCCAAACCCTAAACCCTATATCTTATACCCAGAAACCTGAACCCTAAGCATTTGATAACATTTTAAAAAGTGTTTTGTAACATTTCTTATGTTTTTATTAAAACAATTTACTAAAGTGTTATAAACTTTAAACACTAATCCATAAAACATAAACCCTAAAACCTAAACCCTAATTAATGTATAACATTTTAAAGAGTGTTTTGTAACTTTTATTTAAGCGTATACTAAAAACATTTACTAAAATGTTATAAACCCTAAACGCTAAAGCCTAAGAATTTTATAACATTTTAAAAACTATTTGTAACTTTTATTTAAGTGCTTATTAGAAGAATTTACTAAAATGTTTTAAATCCTACATCCTAAACCCTAAACCGCAAACCCTAATCCCTAAACCATAAACCTTAAGAATTTTATGACCATCAATAATAAGGGAAGACGACACTTGGGTATGTCAAATTGTGGTACATGAGATACCTCAACTTTTGTTTTTCCACTCTTCTTCATAAACCTATTTCCTTTTATTTATTTTTCTTCATAACTCCTCAAGGCTCAATGGGATAAATGCATTACGTGTAATATGTAGCAACGGATAGCCCCTTAAGGTGGGGTGGTTCATACCTACACCCTAAACCTTAAACACTTAACCCTTAACCCCAAACCCCAAACCATAAACCCCAAACCCCAAATCCTAAACACTAAACCCTAAGCATTTTATAACATTGTAAAAAGTGTTTTGTAACTAAGTGTTTATTAAAACAATCACTAAGGTGTTATAAACCCAAAACCATGAACCCTAAATCCCAGACCCTAAACCCTAAAATCAAAATATTAAAACTTAAACTCTAACAATTTTATAAAGTGTTATAAACCGTAAACCATAAATCGTAATCCCTAAAGCCTAAATGACAAGAACTTAACCCTCAACCCTAGACCCTAAACCCAAAACCCTACACATTTTCTAATAATTTTAAAAAATTTATGTAACTTTCATTTAAGTGTTTACTAAAAACATTTACTAAAGTGTTATCAACCCTAAACCCTAATCTCTAAATCGTAAACTCCTAACCCTAAAACTAAAATGGTAAACCCTAAACCCTAAGTATTTTATAACATTCTAAAATGTGTTTTGTAACTTTTATTTAAATGTTTATTAAAATAATTTACTAAAGTGTTGTAATCCCTGAACCCTAAACTCTAAACCCTAAACCCTAGATGTAAAACCTTAAAACTTAGAACCTAAACCCTGAACGCTAAGCCCTAAGCCTTTTAAAACATTTCAAGAAGTGTTTTGTAACTTTTATTTAAGTGCTTATTAAAACAAATTACTAAAGTCTTATAAACCCTAATACCTAAACCTTAAACCCTAAACCCTCTAACTTATACCCTAAAACCTAAACCCTAAGCATTTCACAACATTTTAAAAAGTGTTTTGTAAATTTTTTTACATGTTTATTAAAAGAATTTACTAAATTGTTATAAAATTTAAACCCTAATCCCTAAAAACATAAACCCTAAAACCTAAACCCTAATTAATTTATAACATTTTAATGAGTGTTTTGTAACTTTTATTTTAGTGTATATTAAAAATATTTACTATAGTGCCATAAAACCTAAACTCTAAATGGTAAAGCCTAAGAATTTTATAACCATTTATAAACTATTTGTAACTTTTATTTAAGTGATTATTAAAAGAATTTACTAAAATTAAAAAATCCCTCAATCCTAAACCCTAAACCCCAAACCCCAATCCCTAAACTATAAACCCTAAGAGTTTTATGAGTATATATAATAAGGGAAGACCACACACAGATATGTGAGAGTGGGAGGGAGAAAATTGTGCTACATGACATACCCCGACCTTTGTTTTTCCATCCTTCTTAGTAAACATTTCTCCTTTTATTTATTTTTCTTCATAACTCCTAAAGACTCCATAGGATGAATGCATTATGTGTAATATGTAGCAGCGGATACCCCCTTAAGGTGGGGTGGTTCATCCCTACACCCTCAACCCTAAACCCTAAACCCCAATTCCTAAACATTAAACCCTAAGCATTCTATAACATTTTAAAAATTGTTTTGTAACTTTTATTTAAGTGTTTATTAAAACAATTACTAAGCTATTATAAACCTGAAACCATGAAACATAAATCCCAAACCCTAAACCCTAAATCAAAAATCTTAAGACTTAAACCTTAAACATGTTATAAAGTATTATAAGCCATTATCCATAAACCCTAATCCCTAAATCCTAAACTACAATTGCTTAACCCCAAACCCTAGACCCTAAACCCCAAACCCTAAATCCTAAACACTAAATTCCTAACCCTAAAACCTAAGCATTTTATAACAATTCTAAAAACATTTTGTAACTTTTATTTAAGTGTTTACTAGAAACATTTACTAAAGCGCTATAAACCCTTAACCCTAAACTCTAAACCATAAACACCTAACCCTAGACACTAAACTGTAAACCCTAAACCCTAAGTATTTTATAATATTTTAAAAAGTGTTTAGTAAATTTTATTTACATGTTTATTAAAAGAATTTACTAAAGTGTTATAAACCCTAAACCCTAAACCCTAAACCCTAAAACCCAAACCCTAAACCTTCAACATTTTATAGCATTTTAAAAATGGTTTTGTAACTTTTATTTAAGTGTTTATTAAAACAATTTAGTAAATTGTTATAAACCAAAAACCCTAAGAAATAAACCCTAAACCCTAAATCCTAAACCATATAGCCTAAACATTATGCCCTAATCATTTTATAACATTTTAAAAGGTGTTTTGTAACTTGTATTCAAGTGTTTATTAAAAGAATTTACTAAAGTGTTATAAACCTTACACCCTAAACCCTAAATCAC
>APFE030498266.1:3542-14752 GCA_000404065.3 Pinus taeda | reverse complement strand
AGGCTCAGGTTGTAATGATTTCTTTTGTTTCCTTAATACAAATAAGTCCATTCTTCTCAATGATTTGTTGTTAATGAATTGTTTCATATACTCTTTGGTCTATATGTTGAATATGTTTTGTTTTATGAGATATTTAGGTGTTATGTAATCGTTTGATTGTTAGTGTATGCAGGTTTCGAAGTGAAGGAGGAGCTCATCTAGATCGACGAGGCTAGACTACTACAAAAACGTTGGAATTCAAGTAGGATCGAAAAACACTTGGTTTCTCATATGATAATGCATGTTTAGAGAAGGATTGCTCTTAATTGTCTTGTTTGTCACTAGAGAGTCTTAGAATCCTAGGGAGGTTAGTTTTGTCAGCAAAAATAACTCTTTCCGCATGAAAACATGTATAAGAAATGCATATACAACCATACACTCATGATGACACATCCCACAACAACACCATCGACCTTCACATGGTGAAATCACTACAACCATGATCAATTCCATGCAAATGTAACAAGCACATGGTGACTACAAGCATAAGGAACACATATGCAACTGAGATGAATCCATGACCAACACACTTCCCATCCAATATGAGGGGTTATCCATGCTCTGATACCACTCTATAACACCCTCCTCCCACATCTACCTAGGTAACCATCCATCCAGGGTAAACATGTGATGATAAATTACTATGATATGATTCAACTCCCTATATTTCATTGAAGGAAGTGAAACCAACGAAACACATCACACAGGTCTTCCACATCGACAACAAAACTACGAGGAGCCATCCCAACCACTCAGGTAACAAACCCCTGAGACCAACTGAAGTTTATTTGCATCAAAGCTATGGACGCTCCCTTGATATGGAGAAGGGTGCATTTAGGAGGCTCCAGAAGCTCCCACAACAAGGGAAAGGGAGCTTCTAGGGACTCTTTTCCCTAGTGATCTGCCTGCGACTCTGATATTTGTGCCACATTTTCAGCCCCAAAGCCTAGGTCATTGCCGAGAACTCAATGGCACCTTTAGAAATGAATTTACACAACATAACAATGATTCATTTGCAAAAACATTGACAAGGACTAGACTAGACCCTTACTAGCCATGCCAGGCATTTCATCAAACATGTCACAAAAATGAAAGCTACAGATCTTAACAACATAATTGAGCATAGGGGTCTCATACATATTTGAAAATCACTAAGAAGCATTGATCCCTCAAAACATTATCTATATTATATTTTAGGCTTTTGTGGAAGTTTTTTGCAGTGGTATGATCCAGATTGTCCACGGTTTTTTGTTCATTGTGTCGATGTTTCAAACCCCAAAGGGGGTCCATCATCAGGACAAATCAGAAAGATAGAAAATGAATGAAAGATTATTGAGAGAAGGATCCATGAATCTGGATATAAATAAACCAAGAACCCTAATTTTATATAAGGGCTGACACTTGATTTCTAATTTTTTTTTCCTATTTGCAGGTCAGCCGTTCTCCTCTCAATTTTTATCCTCAATATTTCGAGAAGACAGATCTCCTTCCATGTTTCCCCTCCGTACAGGGAAGTTATGTTAGATTTTAGGCTTCTATGGAAGTTTTTTGCAGTGGTATGATCCAGATTGTCCACAGTTTTTAGTTCATTGTGTCGATGTTTCAAACCCCAAAGGGGGTCCATCATCAGGACAAATAAGAAAGATAGAAAATGAATGAAAGATTATTGAGAGAAGGAGCCATGAATCTGGATATAAATAAACCAAGAACCCTAATTTTATATAAGGGCCGACACTTGATTTCTAAAATATTTTCCTAATTGCAGGTCAGCCATTCTCCTCTCAATTTTTATCCTCAAGATTTCAAGAAGACAGATCTCCTTCCATGTTTCCCCTCCGTATAGGGAAGTTATGTTAGATTTTAGGCTTCTGTGGAAGTTTTTTGCAGTGGTATGATCCAGATTGTCCACAGTTTTTTTTCATTGTGTCGACGTTTCAAACCCCAAAGGGGGTCCATCATCAGGACAATAAGAAAGATAGAAAATGAATGAAAGATTATTGAGAGGAGGAGCCATGAATCTGGATATAAATAAACCAAGAACCCTAATTTTATATAAGGGCCGCCACTTGATTTCTAATTTTTTTTTCCCAATTGCAGGTCAGTCGTTCTCCTCTCAATTTTTTTCCTCAAGATTTCGAGAAGACAGATCTCCTTCCATGTTTCCCCTCCATTCAAGGAAGTTATGTTAGATTTTAGGCTTATGTGGAAGTTTTTTGCAGTGGTATGATCCAGATTGTCCACAGTTTTTTGTTCATTGTGTCGACGTTTCAAACCCCAAAGGGGTCCATCATCAGGACAAATCAGAAAGATAGAAAATGAATGAAAGATTATTGAGAGAAGGATCCATGAATCTGGATATAAATAAACCAAGAACCCTAATTTTATATAAGGGCTGAAACTTGATTTCTAAAATGTTTTTCTTCCTAATTGCAGGTCAGCTGTTCTCCTCTCAATTTTTATCCTCAAGATTTTGAGAAGACAGATCTCCTTCCATGTTTCCCCTCTGTACAGGGAAGTTATGTTAGATTTTAGGCTTTTGTGGAATTTTTTTGCAATGGTATGATCCGGATTGTCCACAATTTTTGTTCATTGTGTCGCCATTTCAAACCCCAAAGGGGGTCCATCATCAGGAGAAATCAGAAAGATAGAAAATGAATGAAAGATTATTGAGAGAAGGAGCCATGAATCTGGATATAAATAAACCAAGAACCCTAATTTTATATAAGGGCCGACACTTGATTCCTAAAATTGTTTTCCTAATTGCAAGTCAGCCGTTCTCCTCTCAATTTTTATCCTCAAGATTTCGAGAAGACAGATCTCCTTCCATGTTTCCCCTCCGTACAGGGAAGTTATGTTAGATTTTAGGCTTATGTGGAAGTTTTTTGCAGTGGTATGATCCGGATTGTCCACAGTTTTTTGTTCATTGTGTCGACATTTCAAACCCCAAAGGGGGTCCATCATTAGGACAAATCAGAAAGATAGAAAATGAATGAAAGATTATTGAGAGAAGGAGCCATGAATTGTGATATAAATAAACCAAGAACCCTAATTTTATATAAGGGTCGACACTTGATTTCTAATTTTTTTTTCCTAATTGCAGGTCAACTGTTCTCCTCTCAATTTTTATCCTCAAGATTTCAAGAAGACAGATCTCCTGCCATGTTTCCCCTCCGTACATGGAAGTTATGTTAGATTTTAGGCTTCTGTGGAAGTTTTTTGGAGTGGTATGATCCAGATTGTCCACAGTTTTTTGATTTCATTTATTAGGACATATATACATTGTTCATTCATTTAAAAGTAAAAACATGATGAGAGCCATACATATCCACTATCATAATACATTTTCAAAACAAGAATAATAACAACAGAAATACCAAGGAAATAACATCCATATAAACCACATATAAACCAATATAATACTCATGAATTAACAAGGAGAAATAACCTCATATTAATGATGTAAAGGCCAACCAGGTTTAGGACTTCCTTGAACCACCCGACCATAGACATGGCTGAGAAAAATATCTCTTCAGCCAGTCAACCCCGTGCCATATTCCAAGATGAATGTGGGATCTCATGGAACAATCCATCAAAACTGAACTAGAGATTCTAGAGGCCAAACCACCTCAACCCATAAAATAGTGATTCCACCTCATGGCCGGACATCACAAACCATCACCTAATTGGTCTCTACCAAAGCCTTCAAGGGCTCCAGAGCATTTGTTCCAACCAAGGCTTCTAGCACTAGTAACTAAACCCATAACTTCCACAGGGCTCTAGATCATTTGTCCAACCAAGGCTCCAAGACTAGTAACTCAACCCACCAAGGGCTCTAGAGTGTTTGTCCAACCATGGCTCTAGGACTAGTAACTCAACCCAAGCTGTTATAGGTCTCTAGAGTGTTTGTCTAACCAAGGCTCCATGAACTAGTAACTCAACCCAAGCTAAAGGAAATATGAGAACCAACCATAAAAACAAAGAAATGAAACCACAACACCATGGTTATCCCAGAAATGGAAAGGCTAGGAAAATCCACTATGAATCCAGGAAATCCTCCATGCCAATGAAATATCATGACCAATAAACCACATGCATATGCCATGCATGCAAAACTAGTGTGGAAAACATACATGAAACTCGGTACCTGCAAGAAAAACCGTTGTAGATGTTGATCTTGATGTCATCTTACACTTTCCTGCTCTTCCTTTGGCTTCTTAATCCAATCATCGAAGTATGCCACACTCTCCAAGAGTGCTCCAAGAAAACTATGTGTCCAAGAGTATGAGAGAGAGAGAGAATAGAACGAGATCTCCAAAAATGAATTGACAAAAATATTACACTGACCAAGCCTGCCCACTAATCCTCAAAAGCCTTTTTATCAATGGGGCTTATATTTTCTTCAATTTCCATTATTTTACTTCATTTTCTTCCTCACATAAAACCTGTGACCTTTCACCTCCCTTTTCTCCTATTTTCCATTATTTTCATAAATAAAATGCCAATTAATGCCTCTTCCTTTCCAAATCCTTTGCCATTGCATTTTCCAATTTCCTTAGCGATGATAAACCGAATGAACACCCACTAGTATGTTTTTCCCACCATTCATCTTGGAATACATGTCCCATGACCATGGTCTCATATATGTTTTTACATGGATTTTTAATCAGATCCATTACAAAACCACCCACAAAGTCCATGGAAATGTTGTCCTCAGGACGAGTAGTTATAGGTAAGGGATGATATAGACCTTGTTCACTATTACTAGGCTTTTTGGTACAACAAAGCATGCATTCTCTTATTAACCTAGCTACCTGCTCTTGCTTTGTAGGTTAATACACACACCCCTGCAGTTAGCCAAGATCTTTCCTACACCAAAGTGCCTTGCAACCTTTGAGGTGTGAGCCTCTTTGATCAACTATAATCGCTCACCTTTAGGAACCCATAGCTTATCCTTCCTATAGAGTAACCCAACCTAGAGATTGTATTCAATGGTGTTATTGCCATCGTGCACATGAATTTGACTCTTCAACTACTGATACACATCCTTGAAGTGCTCATCCTCTGAATATGCCTCTCTATATGCATCACAGGTGAATAGATCCATGTGCAAAAGAGTCCCCAAAATTGTGATCTTTGATGTGGGTGGCCTTGAAAGCATGTTAGCCAACTTGTTTGTGCTTCCCTTCTTATAATTGATCACCAAATGAAATTATTGTAAAAACCCCATGCACTTGTAATGCCTAGTCTGTTGTAGCTTACTCTAGGCCTACAAGTATAGTAACACCGGTGATCTGTGTGGATTACCATCTCATTTCCCATCAAATAGTGCTTCCACTTCTTCACAACTTGCACCATGGCATAGAGATCCTTGTCGTAGGTATGGTAGTTGAGGATTTCCCCATGAAATACTTCAGAATGGTAGCATATAGGCCTTCCACCCTGCATAAGGAGAACTCCCATAGCAGGATGGATTTATCTTGATTTCTTCTCCACCAATCACATACCCCCAATACACCAATGACTGCTATGAAAACTCTCACTTCTCAGAGATTTTCTAGTAGCTTGTGCTTTTTCAATGTTTCCAACACTTGCTTCAAGTGGGAAATACGCTCCCCCCAGGTAACACTATATACTAGTATATCATCCAAATAGATAATAACAAATGAATCTATAAAAGGGTGTAATACTTCATTCATTAATATCATAGATGTAGTTGGCTCATTACATAGGTCAAATGGCATAACTAACCACCCATACAAACCTTGTTTGGTTTTGAAGGTGGTCTTCCATGTATCTTGTACTTTGACTTGAACCACGTGATGAGCCCTAGAAATGGGTAACTATATGGGCTCGTTTTGCCTATTATTTTCATTTAATCCACCGTTATCCATATTTTTGTGCATGTTTTTGAGTATATTTATGTCAATTGTGTGAATGGGGATAGTCACTTTGCCACATAGTCTAATGGGTGTTTATTGCAGATTTTTGGACAATGTTTGGACAAGGACCAGACATATATGAGCAGAATGGCAACCAAATTCTAGGAAACAGGGTTGAGGATTTATAGGAGGGGTATCTCCTACATTAATGACCCCTTCATCGAGTTCTCCATCAACAGATCGGAGTACAAAGGCCACCACATCAATGATTCCAAGGGGCAACCGAGAAACTCAAGTAGGGCTACTGTTATCTCTAGTTTTAGGCAGTCGAGTTCCTTAAGTTTAGGAGGAATGTTGGGAGTACTCACTTGTATAAATAAGAAGGCTTCAAGCCTCATTAGGTTAGCCATTTGATAGTCTATTTTCACACTTTGGTGCAACCTTGTACTCAGCTAAGACAATTTTGTGATGTAACAGTTATTTTTTGATCAATGAAGATGAATCCAGTTTTGAACCAGAACTAATCTTTTCTAGAGGGCTAAAGCTCTTGGTTTAGGGCCCAAACCAAGCTTCCCAAAACCTCCTTTGTGTATTTATATGTTTTTTCTTGCATTCATAGAATAATTTTTGTTGTTTAGGTTAAATCTTGCTTTGGTAAAATAGGTTGCTCTAGATGGTTAAAATAGTTTTTCTTGCTTCAAGTTGCTTAAGTAGTTTGCTGTAGTAATAGAGAAAGATCCAAAAAGGCTACTAGTAGGGCATGACCTCCTTTCTCCCTCCTTGGGACCATGATTTAAGGTCAAGGCACTACTGCTGCCACCAAAAACACTGTTTTTGCCCTTTATGCAATTTCTAGTGTGATGTTCTAAGTTGGAAAAGTAGATATTAGTTTGGATTCACATGCTTAGATCCTTTGTTGTTCATTTACCATGGATTTCTCGCATAACTTTCTATTCATGAAGTTCTGTTCAATAGGTTTCTATTTTTAGGTCAGATTTTAGGTCAAAATAGACAAACTCTATTTTTCGGTTTTTTCTTTGGTCAGTTTTGGGAAATAAGTGTGTAGCTCACTTGTAGAACACTCCAGCTTATTTTTCCTCCATAGCACAACCTATACTAGTTTATCTCTCCATATTTCCCCACTCATTCACCTCATGTCGCCAATTTGCCCTAATTTCCGCGTTTTTGTGCAAAGTTACTTTCTTCCCCTTTGAACATATCCAACCCTCTATTTCATTCCTAATATTCATTGACAAAGTCCTAGACCTTCCAACACCTTCATCCAGCCTTCATTTCCCTTTTTCCACCATTTTTCCACCTTCAAACCTCCAAAAACCACTTTTGGCCTCCTCCTGTAGAACCTCCTGTAGATCCCTTGCAGCCTCCTGTAGAAGTTCATGCGAGCGATTTTTCGAAGTTTGATCACAATGGAAGTCTCAAGAAGGGTACGAGAGAATTCTTAGGACATCTCCATACCTTCCTCATCTTCAGCAAAATCCAACTCCATCCTTCTTCACCACCAAAGCTCTGCACAGTCACAATTAGTGAAACCATAAGCATAATAATTCCACATAAAATTACTCAAAAGTTCAAAAAGATGATTTCTTCCCATCCCTCTTCATAAGTAGCTTGAATAAATGAAATTTACCTTTTTCAGAAGTTAATGGCACCCATTTCAGTAGTTTCCATCTCTTTTCTTGCACAACTATGGTTTGCTAAGGTTTGTGTTTCAATTCAATTTTCTTTTTCTTTCTGCAAGTAGAATAGCCTCCATAGGTTTAGCTTTCTTCCATCATAGTAAAAGCTTCTTCTGAGAACTCATAGAACTTGGCTTAAGCTCTCAGAGAAATTACACCAGGTGATCAAGTGAAAACTTGTAGTAAGAGCTAGTAGTTGTGCATACAACACCGTCACTTCCAAGTTTGTTACGAACTACCGGGTTGATAAAAGTAAAGAAGGAAGCCCCATGAGTTGCAGCATTATTTCTGCAATATTCAAGCTCACCACCTCATGATATCCAGACTTCAAATCTAGCTTGGTGAAGTACTTTTCTTTCTATATCTAATCAAACTAATCATTTATCCTAGGTGGGGGGTATCTATTCTCGAGCATGATTTTTTTCAACGCTCTATAATTTATACACTTTTTCAAAATCCCATCCTTATTTAGCATAATGATGATGGGTGACCCACATAGTGATGTACTTGGTCGAATGGCACCCTGTTCCAACAACTACTGCAATTTTTTTCTTCACCTCACTTGCTTCTATAACAAACTGCCTGTACAACCCAATATTTGGTAATGGGGAGTCTAACAATAGTTGGATATTGTGTTCCACTTTTCTCTTAGTTGGTAACAAGTTAGGCTCTTAGAAAACATCCCTTTATGTTTGTAGTAACTCGTCCAATTTTTATTTCTATTTCTTAGTATGCCCTTCTAGGGATTCCCTGCCTCTTATTGACTCCTCTTCGGAATGAATTTCTCTAAAAAATAATAAAACATATTTTTTGCGAGAATTGATCTATTTCTTAGCTTGGTTGGTACTTACCAGTGAAATTTTTTATTTTTCTTTGTGGATGTTGATGATGAACAATTTTCAATCCTTAATGAGCCAATACTGATTGAATTTTCTCATGAATATTGTATCGTGCATGTACATGTATGGTCTTCAAAACATGACTCCACATAAATCAAGGGGAACAACCTCAATATATACTTCATCAATAATTAGCATTGATAAAAAATATAATTTTTCATTTTTTAGTTACCTTCAGCTTTGCATCCTTATTTACCCATCCTCGTGGATATGGGTTTGGATGATCAAAACATTTTAGCCTCGACTTCTTGACCAGATCTTCTATAATGAGATTCTCTTGCGATCCTGAGTCAAACAAAGTTTCAATCTTTATCTTCCTGATTTGTACATTTATATGGAAGAGTTTGGCCATTTCTTTCTTGCCATTGTTGAAGGCTACTCAGATTCACCTCCTTCTATACTAACATATAGACGATCTTCTCATCCACATCCAAGTTGCTCTATACTTGATTTCTTGAATTAGTGGCCATGAGATTATTCTTCTTGTTATCTTTCTTCTTTTTCTTTGGGTTTAGCTCTAAATGTTGAAAGTGCAACATGAAATTCTAAGTTTGAATTTGCCTTGGTCAAACTAAAGAAAATTAAAATTTCCATTTCAGCAGAATACTTGTAGGTAGTGAACTGAGGTGACGTGGCACTTTTCACTCAGTTAAGTCATTTAATTCGAGTTGGGAAAGCTTGAGTTCAATTCAGTATGTTCAATTTCTAATTTGTAGTAATGTAATTTAGTAAATTTGAGTTATTGTCAGTTTAACTATTTCTTACTGTCAGAAGAACTAGTGGACGTCAAATTGTGGATGTGGAACTTCAACCACACTCATTGATCAACCGGTTAACTGGTTAATCAACCCAAAATAATTGTTGCATGCTAAGAATTCAAGTTACCCAGTTGAGATGGAGATTCCAAGGTAGTGTATTATCAATTGTAACATATTTCAATGTGTATAGGTGGTAAATGTAGTTAGAGAAAGGACTTAGGGTAATTGCACAATTCCTTGGTGTGAAATTCCTAAAATATAGGGGTAATTTCCCAAGGGAAAAACACAAGGAAATAAGAGCTTGGAGGGCTTGAAAATTGGCTAAGTGTTAGACAATGTCAGTCAACCAGGTAGAGGGATAGACTATACAATTGCAAGGTGTGCTCAAGCTTGAGAAAGAATATGTATTTCATCTCTATTCTTTGATTAATGCAATACATATAGGAAGAGGTTCTGAGCAATTTCTTTGCCCTAGATAAATACTATGCATGTGTGATGTTTCCTTTTGGATGTCGATGATGCTTGTTTTAGATGGTGAATTAAATTCTGCAGATGAGTATAGTAGCTTCAATTCTTGTGATTTAGTAAATTTCATGAGCAATATTGACTCTACACATTAATTTCTACATGGTATCAGAGTTGGAATCATCATATAGAATAGATTTCAAAGTTGTCATTGTAGGAGATTTGAATTTGTAGATCAGTGTTGTAGGTTTTCTTCAGGACTGAGAAGATGAATTTCAATGGACTAAGGCTCAAGTATGCGCTTGAGAGAAGCTTGAATTATGTTGCATGGAAGGACCACATGGAGGCAATACTAGAGAATAATGGGTTGAAGGAATTCATTGATAATGATATTCCGAAACCAACAACATCTAATGCTAAGGATTTGGAAGAATGGAAGAAGTGTGTAGCCAAGGTGAGTATGATCATATTGGAGGGAGTATGATACAATATTGTCTCAAATATCCATGGAAAATAGACTCTGTATGTGATGAGCACCAATATTGTAGCAAGAATGTTGCAACTCCTAAGGCTACAACTTTACTTCATCAACCCGGGGTTTGTACAAACTTGGAGGTGACAGTGTTGTATACACAAATAGATGCAATGGATCCACTCTTTTGTCACTACTAAGATGGGCAATAGACCACTAGGGTTTCTCAAACCAAACTTCTACTGATTTAGATGAAGTTTGATTACCATATGAGAAAGGAGAATTTTACCCTAATTGAGAGGATTGAAATGCTACCTACTGTAGTAAAGAAAGACTGAAATAGATTCCTAAAACACACAACTTATCTATATATTTGTTAAGATTCCTTGCTTCAGACGAATGTTAATCTAACACATGTGAAATCCTAACTGACCTAAGCATGCAATCTAATCTCATCAAACACTTAAATGTTGTGCACATGAATAAGCATAACAACCTTTTTCTTTTTGTCTTTTTTGTGAAAACATGACTGCTATCCTTCTTGATTGTATGGAAGCTAGGTTAGGTATGGAGAGAGATGGCTGTCATGGGTTAGATGGCTTGGGATGCAAGCAAGGGTCTTATCCTAGCTTTCGTGATGCATTTCTCACAAATCAGGCTCAAAACATGCTGTTACACTAAAATTTGTCACCATGACTATCTGCAGTTAGTATGGCTCCATCAACAGTCATATTATCCTCCTTGGCAAGCCTTATACCTTTGCTCTCCATGTCAAACTTCAAGAAAGAGAGAAAGTCATTAAAAAACATGTTTATCTCTGGGTACACAGGTTTTCTCTACCTTACCTGCGTGTACGCACTCCAAGTTCATAATACCTGCGTACTTGTACGCTCTGTATGTGAAGGGATGGGTGCGTACTCCTGTAAAGGTCAAAAGACGCGAGTTTCATCTTAAAAAAGTTACTTGTGGTCATTTCTAGAGCATTCTAGAAGATTGTTTGA